>JAQFXM010001611.1:0-30592 GCA_034693345.1 Entomobrya multifasciata | reverse complement strand
ACAGTCTGAGAACATGATTGCATTGCTGCTGGAATTTTTTAGAATGATAACATTTTAACAGTTCATCTTGATTATTCCTGTACCATGAAAAAAGTATCAAGTTCGTTTTAAAAGAAAATATTTTTATGCCAAACATAATCTTTCCCGTGTTAAAAAAATGTCTGGTAAAAAAATCCGGACAGCTTATAACTAAACGTTCATATGATCTAACAAAAATAGAGCCATAAATTTGTTTTCAAAAGAACTTTGCTCTGTAATCTTTTTTATCTTTGCCTTCAGATTCAGCATTCAAGATAAGTTTGTACTGAGCATTAGCGAAACAGGTCGTTTTCTAGATTTCAGTAGAGTTCTGGCTAAAATTGAAAGTATGCATAATTGCGCCAAGTATATTTAGATCATTAAAATAATAGTCTAGCTTTTTTAAATGAACTCGTAATAATAATATTTATGAAGCTATGATAATAGTATAGCACATTTATAATTTATAATACTGAAAATGTCGCCATGAAAACAATCTTTGAAATGAATTGCGGTGTTACTTATTTTACTTCGAGTTCTAACTGAAAAGAATTTTTTACAAAAACAACTTCAAAAAAGATTCTTTGTAAAAAAACGGGGAAAAATCTTCATCATGAAATGGCCATCACATCAGAATAGCATTATGTCACTCAACACAACATCATGCAAACTAAACAAGTCGTTGTTTTGGGGTGTCGTAAGACAATGAATCTTTTTGCTTAACAACATCTAGAATTAATAAGGCCTCTGAAGATGAGTTTTGAAAGAATTTATGCATAATTTAATGTCAAGAACATCCTTTAAATGGGTGTAATGTCAAAAATGATACTTTAATATAGTAAATTCCTACATCATTCGTGAGCATATTGAGTTCATTATTTACCGAATAAAAAATTGACCTTCTTTGTGTTAAGTTTGAGTAAACTACACGCAAACTAGGCTGAGCATCATGCAATTTGTATTACAAAGCATGTAAGTTACAATAGTGTTGATTTCGGTATTCTAGTTCAAGGTCTATTGAAACATGAAATGAAAGCATTTGACTGCCGGTGGCCAAGATGAAATATGTAACTTAACAGGTAATTCAAGCAACCGGCAAACCTCAATTAAGGTTCTCCAGAAAGTCTTGAGTCGGTTTCCTCTCGTTGAATACCACTGACTGGGTAACATACTTACCTATTTCCTTTGTAACAAATATCCAGAAAGGCGCATTTTTTCATCAAGGTAATCCAAAGGGAAAGGGAACAAAATAGGTTCAAATTTTTACTAGAAAAAGATTTTTATTGTTACTTTCGTTTCGATGACCCTCTTGTTGTATAGCTCAAAAGATTATCCCATCTTGAGAAACAGGACAGTTCTTTAGTGAATGAAAATTTTATGCATCTGTCATTTGAGTTGAATGTTAAAAATGAAAAAAAGAACTGTTAGATGACCATATGCTTGGCTCCATGGTTAATTTGGAACAGGAAAACAAGTTTGTTCATCCATTTGTATGGGTTTCTTCATAAAAGAATGCAATATTGTACGATTTTTCCAGGTAAACAAGATATGATTGTGGGATTGTAAAATGCGAGTAAGGGCCACAAAGCAACAGGTAGGTTTTATACCTGAGAATATATATTTTTTATTGTTGATGTTGCGTACACGGAAGGAAGGGCAAAGAAACAGTCTGTTTTGTAATAAAACTTGTCTGATGAGCTGGATAGCATAATAGCGCTACCTTTTCGTGTGCACTGATTGCATTGTTAGAACATCTCCCTGAGAACCTTTGTTGCAGATATGATACATTAGTTGACAAATGCCGCTATGCCTTACGGGTAGTTTTTGAGCTGACAGGTAGGAGAGTGTTTTCTCACTTTACAAAAAAACCTTCCTGGAGAATAAGGAATAAAAATCGAACGGTCCTCACAATTTGGCTTAGTTTGTGGCGAGCTTTTTACCGTTTCACTACAAAATAAATAGTGCTTGTGTTGGAGTTTTGGGGTTTTGTGAGGAATGAAGATTTTTTCGGTGAACAATTTCTGTGCATAATTTGTTTTAGTGGAGAATTTAGTGCATTGGTTCATCATGAATCTTTTACTGAGACTATTAGTTTTTGTGGCATTATTAGGGTGCTTTGTTTCTGCTGAGCAGGAAATTGGAGAAAACAATTTATTGGATCATCCAACCGAGGAAAAGTCGAGATTCAAAAAGTTTCTTAATCTTTTTGGAATTGGTTCTGCAAAACAGTTCCAACAAAATGAACATCAAATACCTGAATTCAACCCTTATCGGTACCCATGTGCTATTTCAATGACAACCACAACCCCGGCACCAGTTGTCTTATCTCCACTTTTGTGTCCATTTCCCCCTATGATGCCTCCACAATTTAATCCTCCACTTGAAGGAGGACAGTTTCCTCCTTTACCTTTACCCCGCCCTGGTGGAATAGATCAACATCCTCAAGGACCACCACCTCACCTGGGGGAACATGAGTCACAAGGACCCCATCCTTCCTTTCCAGGCTTTTATCCACATTTATCTCTTCCTGCAGGACAGCAGCCCCCAATTCTCATACCCATTCAACCAGGCCAAAATCCACAATTCCCCTTTCCAGGTCAATTCAACCCAAACCAACCAGGCCAAAATCCATCATTCCCCTTCCCGGGTCAACACAACCCAAATCAACCCCCTATTCAAAATCTTCCCAATCCAGTGCAACATGGTCAAGATCCAACTGTTCCGGGACACCTTTTACCTAATCCTTCGCAACCAGGTCAAGTTCCAAATATACCAGTACACCTTTTACCCAATCCAAATCAACAAAATCCTGAACATCCTATTCCAGTGGATCCTTTGAACCCGGAAAATCCAGAAAAAGTTAATCCCGTTATAACAAATCCTTACGACCCTATTAAAGTGAATCCTACCATTGCAGATCCAACAAAACCAGTATTCGTGGATCCAGTAGATATAAGACCATCCCAACCATTACTTGTTGATCCTGGCTCTATTCAACCTGGAAAACCACTTTTTATCAACCCCCTCAATCCTCCTCCATCACTTACTGTTGATTCACTACCTCCTCCACCCCCTTTAAACGACCCCAAAGCATTTTCAAAATATCCAGGGGGTTATCCGTTCGGACCTGCCGATGTACTGATCAATCCCGGATTTCCAGATCCACCTCCACAACCTTCTACTGTACGTCCCAATGTTGACCCTTTAAATTCTGGATCCCAATCACAAGGAAGGCCATCTTTCCCCCGGAATCCATTTGTTCGACCAACAAACGTACTAATAAATCCAGGCCTTCCCTTGGATCCTCCAGCTCCAAATTTTCCAAACTCGCTTCCCCCAAACAATAACTTCAACAATCCCGGACTTCCGCCTAATTTTTTGCCTCCCAATGCCGGAAACGTCCATTATATTCCTTTATCACCAAACCAAGGATTTCCAAATAGACCAACCTTCCCAGGAAAACCATTTTTACCTATTTTACCCTCTCCTTTCGACAATGATAACAATACACTATCTCCACCTCCATCTACTGGAAACATCTCTCTCCCACCTCCTCCACCTTTAAATGATTTTCCTCCAGGAGGTTCTACACCAACTTCTCTGCCACCTCAATTCGATTCCAACAACATCGTTCCATCTTCTGTGCTACCCTCCCCACCTGTGAATAATTATCCCGGAAACAATTATCCTCCAAACAGTTTCCCTGTGAATCCCAACCAGTTGCTTCCCGAGCATTCTCGTCCACCCTGTGGAACCCCCTTTCTCAAGCCTTACGTTCCTCCTGGATTTCATTTAAGTAGTGTAAACCAATTCATTGGTGTATCACCAGTTCCCAATGTACGCTTCAACTTCCCATGTCCAACTTTAGATCTGCTTCAGACATTGGACTTCAAAATTATGAGATCTTTGATAGTTTCATCAGGACTTGCTCCCTTATTTGATCAGACAAGTATGGATGCTTTACATACAAATGAAAAATTCGTGGTAAATGATTTGATGATTTATGAAACAGTGAAATTTTAATACTTTATGCTTTCTTGTGATTTTATCAGGAAATTACACGCTATTTCTTCCTTCCGATGCTGCCTTCCGAAGGCTTCCCAGATGGTTCAGAGACAGTTTGGACGTGGACAGCAAACTGAAGAAGGCTCTTTTGTTGAATCATTTAGTTAAAGAGGATTTGCCATTGTCAGTGCTGGAAAATGAAGAACTTATCCTAAGTGCAAGACCAGGAGGAAATCGTCTTCGTGTCAATATTTATCAAACTGAAAACACTTATGTAAGTTGTAGAACAAAGTGAGAAGGTAGTAACGATGTTGTTAGGATTATGTCTTGAGTTGCCCCATTATTATTTTACTTTACAGAGAGCCATCACTGTCGACGGTGCTGAAGTTGAGAAAGGAGATATACTCACAAGCAATGGCCGTATTCATATTGTGAACAAAGTACTCATGCCAAATCTTCCCCGTAATGCAGCCCAATTTCTCAGTGAAAAGCTGGAATTTGAAGGTAATTTTAGTTTATCATGCTTTCTTCAATATTAATATAGCTAGGCTAATATGTATCCTAATATTTAAATATGTTAACTATTCTGTCATCAAATAGGTTTTTGGAATATGATCAAGCAGGCTGATATGATTGCAACCTTCCAAGATTCAAGACCATTCACCCTCTTTATTCCAGTGAACTGCAAATTAAACGATACTGCATTCCTTTCAGACGCAAGCAAGACAACAAGTAAGCTTTCAAAAATTCACTTTGTCGTTATACATTCATACTCATAAACATGGAAACCTTTTAACTTCGATTTTCTGTTTAAAGATGTTGTGAAGTACCACGTTGTCAACGGAACTTACTACAGTAACGGACTCATCAATAACGAATTCTTGCTAACAAACTATGAAAAAGAAATCAAAGTACAAGTTACCAGTGACGATTATTCCAGTAAGTTATGTTAACGCAAAACGTTTTAATATGTGATTTCATTTATGCAATTATTTACCTTTAAACTATCTGAATTTGAACTTGTAGAATCCCTAACTGGTATAAATGGAAGGGTTCGGGTGCTGAAAGCGGATATCACGTTAACAAACGGAGTTGCTCATGTGATTGATACATGCATTTCAGAAGAAATACCTTTTTACGTGTATCCTCAAAGTGACGAGTTTAAAAATGAATTTGGTGTGTTGCGAAGGAGCTTCAGGGTGACTGGCGAAGAGAAGAATATTGAAAATGCCTTTTAGATAAGCTTAAGTTGACATGTATGATTAGTGTAGTCAGTAAGTTATGGTTTATACTTTAAAATTTAGTATACAGAAGTTCATTTAGCTGGCTAATACTAAAAATGTACTATTAGTTTGATATTTCTGTTATAAATTGGATAAAAAAGAACAAACCCGGTCATATGAAAAACATAATATGATGCTTGTTATTTTTAGTGTAAAATTTTAAATTTAATCAGACTTCATATGTTTATTCATCATATTGTTCTGTTGTATAGATATATATATATATAAATCTTTATATTCTTAGGTATTCCATAAATTTGTAGTTTTGTAAGTCAAATATATAATTAAATTATAATAGTTAAGAAAATAATGGAAACACAACTACAGGTCATATTTTCTGGGGGAAAACTACAATAAATTATATCACATGTAATGTGTTCAATGAAAAACCCTAATTGTACATAATATAGATACATAAAATATGCAAAAGAATTTATAAAACCAGCCATACACAGAAAAATTAAATACTTCTGTTTTGCTACAGTTTTGGAAATTGCCTAATAGCAACATATACCCATGTTGACTTTTTTAGCAAACTAATTTTACTTCTGTCATCTATCTATAAATAGCTGCTATGTCTAAAATTAATGGTTAAATATCTAACAATAATGAGTTCGACAAGCATAAAACGTTTTGAATTAAATGCGTTTTCTAAGATTACAGGTAAATATGATATTAATATATTTGTATTTGATTTATATATTTCTCTTTTAATATATTATAATAAAAATCTCTTTTATAACTTAAATAAAGTGCAAAATAACAATAATAAAATATATAAAAAAGTGCCAACTGGTTCCGTCCAAATTATAGTCTGCTCCTGTTGAAACGGAGGCACAAACAAGTATAAATTGTACAACCATTTCGGTTATTTTAACTGAACAAAGCGCTAGAGTCTTAAATGATAATTTTACATGGTAAAGCATAATTTCCAGCGTATTACAACTATACTCTCTATTTATACAGATATGACTATGTATTTACAATTTTTTAAAAGTAAATGTATTGATACAAGTATATAAAATTTCTTTGTATACTAAATAGTTCAGTTCATGAAGTAGTTTTTTTCTAAATAAAATACAACTGTCTGACAAAAAATGTGATCAAATAATGTCTTATGTTTCATGATTTTGAGCAATAGGAAATTATAACATCAGCGTCCTGAACCTTTGAACTCTGTGAATGACCTCTTCCATGGTGACTTCCGAGTCGAAATAATCATGCAGGTAGTAAATTGTGCACCTGTCATATTTGTACGAATCTAGCACCTCCCATCCCAACATCAGCTTGAGGAAGTTTCTAACTGGATCCATCGCCAAGCTTTCGCCTTTGATTAAATAAAGTTAAATTCAAGATAATTTTAAAGCATAATACATAAGGGCATTTTAAATGTTGTTATCGTGGTTGCATCAATACTTACCGAAATTCAGCTTGTCAAGTTGTACAAGATTTTTAATCTCAGTTAAAATATCCATTTGCAATTGCTTCTCTTGAGATTCATGGCCCACAAGGCGCTTCAACACACATGCTGCAGTGTAGTAAGTCTCTATAATAGGTTGGAGAGTATTAGTAAGGAACGTGATTCTCTCAAGGTGGTTTTTGGTATCGACATGAATCATGTCTCTGTCATGTGATCCCTGTAATTACAAAAAAATCATTTGTACACTTCATCCCGTTTTTTTAAATTCCAGACAATAATTATGATATGACTATGACCTGTATTACCGTTCTGAAAAAGATTTGCTGTTTTGTCATGTATTTTATTGTACTTCTGATTGCATCTTCTAACTGTACACATGGAGGTGCAAAGACGAATTCATGCTGGAGAATTTCACAAAACTCCAGACAAGTGTCAATTAATACGCTTTCATCAATGCTAATCGACTCTGCGTCTAAACGTTTAGCTCCAGAGAGCACTGAAACGCTGGTAGCTGAAAATATAATTTTAATAGTTTGAGCATAATATTGGGAAATGCGTAAATCAAGCTTAGTTTGACAATGAATATGACGTACCAATAACAGCTTCCAACGAATAAGCTGGTAACACACACTTTGAATAATAATCCAACTCAATGACGTTAGGAAGCATTGTCACTGGACGGATGAAAGATACTGGACCCTTGGCAGATGGTTGCATATCTTGTCGGACCAAAGCCGGTCCAAGAACGGTAAGCTGAAAAAAATTGAGATTGGATTGGTTCTTTATGTAAAAAAAATTTCTTGCAGTTTAACTGGTTACTATAATATTTATTAAGTCTTATTACCCCGTGTTTTATGACTTCATCCGTAGTACCGGAAATGGCAACGTCATATCCCCTCTCCAACATTTCACTCACGAGCATCTCAATTTCTTTACCTAACTCTTGCGTTGTCACTCCTCTTCTAAATTTGTTGAGCAACAGAAAAGCTATAGCGTTTGTTGACATCATGCTGAAGCACTTTTGTCCATCTAATTTGAAAACAATACATGTACGCATATTATACGAAAGTCTAACGAACACTAACTATCATGTATGTATAAAATCTCTAACTGTCAATTACCATAGATAACATGCTTGGCAAGATTGTTAACGAGCTCCCTTTGCTCCACAGAATCAATTTCAAAAGAACAAATTGATGATTTAGATGAAGAGTTAGAAATTCCTGATGAATCGCTTCCTTGAATACTCAACTGCTGACTTGAAATGGGATATGGATAAGCCAATGGAACGGAAATCTTTCCAAGTTGATAAGCATGAATAAACTCCTAAAAATGCATTTAAAAAATAATTCAATTCAATCAGGAATAGGAAATTAAATAAAGCAGTCAGAGATTGCGCAATATCCACGTGGAAATACTCTCGTCACCATACCCTAAGAGAAAAGGGTTGACCAAAATCAATGCGAGCACTGCCGAATTTCGCTTGTAGAGAATTCCAAAGGCCAAGAGCAGCAGATGCAAAGCTTTCAGACACTTTTGGTCTGCCAAGTTGTTCCCTAATGAAATTACCGTCTAACAGTCTTTCATAGCTGAAGTTAACAGGTACTATCAACACATCTTCGACCTTGTTTGCCATAAGTGTGTCAACGACAATGCTGAGAAGTCCACCTGTAGATCATTTGTATTAGTAAGGTAACCAAACAAAATATTTGTAACCTTAAAAAGTGTCATTACGCTTATATCATTTTGACCTTTAGGCAAACACGGTTTTCCAGTCCTGGTTCGACCGCCTTCAATGAAAAATTCGAGATCATTGTTATCAGTTAGGGTTCTAGTCATGTAAGAATGCAATATCGCTCTGTAAACAATATCCCTTTTTCCCTCTCGGCAATCTAATCTGCGCTTAATAAAGAAACCTCCGACACTCCTCATTAACATGCTGAAACAAATATAATTATACACACATATTAAAAAAATTATCCAATCAATTAAAAACAGTCAAGCTGAATTTTCTTTTAAAAAATTCCTCCGTCCAAAAAGCCTTCATCCACATCACTTTTTGACTATAATTTATATAGTCAAAAATGGATGCATTTTTCTGAGAAGCAATAAAAGACCTGAAAATTGGAATGTTTAGGTTATCTCCAGCGGCAACAAGTGGTGCACGGATATCACAAGCAACAAGTATCCATGAAACTAGAACGTAGTCAACATGGCTTCTATGGACGGGCAAGTATACAATCCGATTTCCTGATTCTCTCGCCTTACGAATCACTTCAATTTGGCTATTTCGTACTAAAATTTGTGGGTAAATTCTTCCTAACGTTTTTCCAATGATCCATGATGCCACGCTGAAAAATATATCAACAAAAGAAATGTTACAATGTCATCCACTCATTTACCTGTCAACATCATCATCATCGTCATGACTTATTTAGCATTGCTTTATATTCCTTCTTTAAGAAGAAGTAGGTAGGCCGCTTTCTTGGAGAATTACATGTAAAGAGGGTAACAATTAATTATAAAAACATGAATCATTCATTTGGCTTCACAAAAAACTGGAACGAAGCGACAGTCATCACATCAGCACTTCATCCGTTATATGCAGTTATAAGTAAAAAAAACAATGTATATTTTCTGGCCACCGTGTCATCAATTTGAACGGTGCTATTAATCGATCATTAACGGCTTCTTGTACGTGCCAGTCGGAATGTATTATTGGAAGAGAGTAAGTAATCCAATCAGAAACTAAATCTCTATCATAACGAACAATTTTGGCACTTCATTTTAGTACGCAGACGGTAACATTGCAAAACTTGAACTTGCACTCTAAATTGAAAATGAAGGTAAAAAATACATACGACCACATTATTTTCTTTGCGTACCGTTGACCTAGAATCACCAAGAAGAAAGAGTGGGATATACCTCTATAGCATATCATATTATCTAATTGTGGTTATACCGCTGACTTATATAATAATGTGATCATGATCATTATCATTTTGGTATCAAAGTCATCATTATACAAGGTAGTGTGTCGTTGTCGTTTTTCGCCCACATACTACATGGATACACATTCTAAGCACTCATTTCATTTTCATTCATACATTTTTTTATACATTTCAATCTCACGACTTATCCTCTCCTACTTAATAACAGTACATGTTTGTGCGAGTGTGTGTCGTGTGCGTACACGCGGTGTGGTTAGTCATCACTCCATTTTTTTTAAACTGCACTAAAAACCAACAGTTAAGGACTTTGTAAAAAATATCAAAAGATAAGTGCATAACCACTTTTCAAACTAAGACAAGGTGTAAAGCATACTTATACCTTGTTGAGATGTACTTATCTTTTCAAAATATATATGGATTCATAATTGCTATAAAAAGTACGCTCGTAAGTATATATGTATATATAAATGTTTATACGACATACGCCAAAGGGGCCCTGCTACAAAGTGCTAACATTTTTTATCGTAATGCATTCGTTCGATATAATCATGTACTAATGTAAAGTAAATGATGATAGCTGTTACTATTACCGTTAGTGATTCTAGCGACAAAAAAAGTAGTAGTTAGGCATCATATCCATCGGACAGATACAATGACTCAGTTTTGTTGTCATAGTATAAAAGACAAAACGAAGAAGCTAAACGCAGCGAAGATGATGATGACTATTATATTTGATGATTACAAAACCCCAAAAAAGTTGATAATGACTGCTTGACCCTCATTTCTATTACAGAGGAGCAAAAAAAGCAAAACAAAATTGACAACTTGGTCGTTGCTATAGTCACCATTATTTTTGTTCAGTTTAGCTGTTTTAGAACAAGACTTAGGCATACTTTTTTTCTCCTGTAAAGAGCATTCCACTAATCCTTTCAATGCTACTCTCTCTTTCACTTTGTCTGATAATATGGTTTGGTAAGGGGTATGCCCAGAGAATTCGCTTTGAGTGCAAATCTATTTTTCTAGGTTACTATGAGTAACCAATGTTATCTATATAACAGCATTAACTACATTTTGCACATTAGACGCGAACAATGATGACCAATAATAGTATATGTTTTTCTACTGCTCTGTGTGGTTTTTGGGATGGTGTTCTATCTGAGTTGAAGCTGGTGTCATTTTTTTTGGGTAGGAGAATGGAAAATGTACAACAACGTAATGAACCACGTGTGGGTCATGGCCCAAAGTCTGAAACACATTTTTCTGCATTAAATTGAGTAACGTGTGCGTGAGAAGATGACAGGCGTCATTCGCTTTTATAATCATAAAAAAAAGCCTTCAGGTCTTTGTACAAATTTATTGACACTTTTGGTAACTTATTGTTAATGAACTGGAAACGATTAAATTTAAGTATAAAAAACAATGTCAAATTACTTACCGAACAAAATACGAAAACCAAGGATTTGATGCCTGCTTGGCTCGCATACCTGATACAATACGCTCCGTTCGATTTCTATGTTTTCCAACCAATTTTTCATATGCACCTTGAGGAGCATTTGGTGGAAGCTCAAATTGGGCAGCCTCTTGAATAGCTTGATTGACTTTTGTATCTGTCATCATCTGAAAAAAAGTTTCATTTGCCAAAAGTTTTTGATACTCATATTTTGAACACTTGCTTGGTTATTTATGATAACATGTTAAATGAAATGTCAACTTACATCTTTGAGTTTCACCATGAAATATTGTTCACCAATGAAGCATTTCCTCCAGAAAAACACAAAGTACGCACACATACGTACATACCAAGGATTACTGGGTGCTCTGGTATCACAGTCAAGACAGTTTCGCAGGTCCGTGCTTGGGGTTCTTGGTTCTGACTGACCCTATTATGTAAAAATTGGTAAACGTTTTAACACAGTTCCAAATATCAAACTAATACCTTTATCCATGATGAGTAACATGAATTTTTTATTGCCTCAAGGAATTTTCCATAGCAAATTGGACAATTACAGTT
Source organism: Entomobrya multifasciata (assembly GCA_034693345.1). NCBI lineage: Eukaryota > Metazoa > Arthropoda > Collembola > Entomobryomorpha > Entomobryidae > Entomobrya > Entomobrya multifasciata. Next base: position 18,904 of record JAQFXM010001611.1, on the reverse strand, counting down.
CATTGCTGCGTTAAAGTGAACACAATTAAATTGTGTAAAATGTCAATATTTATTACTATTCAAAAAATACACCGGAACTAAAGGGAAATAATATGAGTGTACACAAGCTATGTGATGTGTAGTTTCTCAATGAAGTAAATCCATTTTCGTTTATAATATGAGGATTTAATACAAACCGCTTGGTATCTTGCCAACTCGACCCTGTTAAGAGATTTCAGTTAGACAACAGAATGGGAGCAGAAGAAATTGCATTTAATTTGAAAGAAGGAAGAAAGGATAGTTATAAGCAGCTAATTTTTTTTTTGTGACTGAAACAAAAGTGAAATGAGGTGTACCGTACCTGATTCCAAATATAAAGATATTAATATCACATGCATACTTTTAAAATGTACTTAGTACTTACATTGCAGAACCAGCGAGTATTTTTTGCCAGTTTCAAATCATTTGCAATGCAGACATTCCACATTCATTCATTGTCAACTTTACTATATTGCTCGTCTTACCTTTTTCTGTGGATGACAGCAAATTGAGCAAAGAACTTTTTCGTTCTCTGCATCTTGATTGTTGTTATTGTTAATGTATCCATGTGTCGTCTTGTAAAAGTTGAGATCCTTCGCAGGTTTCTTCAAACTATCGGGCTTTCTCCCGTATCGTCTTGGCTGAAGCTCTGATTTAGTTGAAGGGATTCCATGAAGATATCGTTCTTCTCTTTGATTGACATACTCACCAGTTTTTGTACGAGTGGGATTTAAAAAGACTTCCAGTTTCTTTAAAAGCATGCGCACCATGTTAGGAGGACTTGTGCCCCTGAAAAAATTCAAAATATACAATTTGTCACGATCAGAAGAAAAAAATAAACATATTATTTTGAATCTACACGGTCATGTAAAACATTGTTTCAGTAAAAACTAATATGTATCCATTTTTTAAACGAAAATTGATGCTGAGCGGTGGATTTTGTAGGTCAAGAAATTCAAAAAGTGCTGTGAACATCTTAAGTGCATACACAAAATTTGTATAAACACATTACATGAAAATATAATGGCATGGTTGACAGACACTACTTAAACATCTCAAAATCTCGCAACCACATAATATAAACGCAGAGATTAACATTACCACGTCCATTATTCGATATAAAAAAATGTACAAGATAGTTTGCAGGTAAAGTGAACTATTTGGAATATATGTAAGACAAGAACAAAAAAAGTGCACCTTGCATTTTGAGGTCTTAAAAAATAGTACAAATTTTCAATGCAAACCCTTCAGTTTAACGTACTTTGTTCCACTGAAATTCAAGAGTTAATAGTTAATTGACCTTTTGGGCTCATATGCTTCATATTCAACATTTACAAGATCATTTTTGTTTTTGAAAAATTCAAGACAATTTTTTTTTGCCATTCCAATCTGAAGTAAGTGTTAAAGTAGAAAAATTAAATACCTACAAAATTGCACGTTACATTGCCAAGCTGTCTTTAAACTTCCCCTTGTGATATTTCACAAGATTTTTTTTATCACATGAGTACTTACATAAAGTACACGACAAACCAAGCCCAATAAGTAGCCACCTGTAATTATAAAGCTATTTAACCCACCCGTCGTTGATTGTCGTGAAGCATGCGTGTTTCCCTATGAACCATTACTACCAAGCAATTCCTCTGGCATACATTCAGGGGCAGAAGAGATTTGAAGTTAAATAATTTGCATAAGTAGTAATAGTTGTAAAAAAATCGTCTAGTAAGTAGTATTAGCAAAATAAGTGACTATACCATCATTTGATCATTTATATGCGCATATATTTTTTTCGTGATTTTAATGCTTCAAACTGTCATTTCCCTTTCATCGTTTTGAAAAATGGTTTAAAAGAAATAACGACTAATAAAGTAAGATGCACATTTTTATTACATGTTTTTACTTGCAAAATTGCAAAAATAATGGCGAGGGAAGATCACTCACAGAACAGACACACAATATAATCTTCATGTTGTTGCAATATATAGGAAAAATATAAAAATGCTACAAAAATTGTTCATTCCGCTGCATTAAAGACAACACTGACTGATATGCATGCAAAGCCAGAAGAAGAAATAAGATAACCGGTATTTATAAAAAATTTGCCAATCAAGATCTGCCGTTTTGCCACACACTCCTGTTCACTATATTTTTCCCCTTCATTGTTGGTTGCATAACGTTTTGATGAAAAAAACATAAACACGAAGCAAATAAGAGATTTCTTGTATAACAATTTATAAGAATTGTATACAGTGATTACGTTGTGATCATCATAATTATCATAGCATGCATTTTTTGGTATGGGTGACTAGTAAAAATAATGCTCCAATAGAGTTATCATGGGACAAATCACTACGACGTCTTCGTTTTAAATTATTTTTCAGGCCGATGAGTGATGAACGCATGATGCAAGTGTAAATTATCATCACTTTGTTTAAGAATACATACATTATTATATGCATGGCATGCTTCAGGGTTTTTGGGAATATCAGTTCCCTATCTCTACAAAATAACAAACTATTAAAAATTATTCCTTGAACTTTTGTACGCAACAAACTTGAATATATAAAAAGGGCCCATTTTTAGTGACAGTTTGGTGTTTGTACCAATTTACAAAATAGATACATTTTCTTGCTTGGTTAGTTTGTGTGTGGACAAAGGAACTTGAAATAAATATTATCTACCTTCTCAACTTCTCTGTAGTGTTTATGTCTGCATCTTTACCTTCTGCCTACTATTACCACACATGAAAAATAATTTCTGAACTGATAAAATATACGCCTAACTTCACAGCAAGAGCAATGCCGGAAACTAGGTTACTGCTAGACATTATGCATTCGCCTACTACTCAACTAACTATAAGGGCTCTTTTCGTTTGCGTTTGTTGTAAATGTCAAGTCGAGAAAATTGACAAGATTTTTGTCTATATCATCATCTTGTTTGGTAGGCACAACAATTTTACTTATGCTGCCATTATTTTACCATTTAAATAAATAGCTTGCAAATTAAAATTGTTGTGTGTTGTGTATATCTCTAAATATACTATATAGCCAAGTTATAAAAACAAATTGCGCTTATTTTATATATCCCTTATATTCTTATAGCCTTATTGTTGAATTGAATGTTGATCCTTTTGTGAATGTATGTACAATATGGACATATATGGATTCAGTGCAAAGTGTAATGCAAATAGTGAAAAATCTTGACCCAAAACATTCGCAGCAAGAACAATTTTTCTTGCTAATTTTGATGATATCCCACACAAGGCGACAACTTACGTGGAACATTTTATATAGCGAATGCAGATATATGATTATGACGGTGCGGTGCAATGCAGTAACATTGCTGTAAACATGGCAGAATACTAATAAAAACTGAATGATTTAAAAAGTTAAAGTTGTCTGCGGTAAATAGTTATTATATGATATTGTGCAGTACTATAACTTGTTGTTTTATGTGTGAGGTGAGGGCCAAAGTTGCTCCTGGTCTGGTACAAACGGAATTTTATCATGTCAACAATGACAGATTATAATGTATAAACGTTACTTACGTTTTCCTATTACACACGTTCACATTCCTAGATAAAAATTAGGATTGCTTCTAATGACTCATCTTAATAAATTCATTTTGATAAACAATTTTAGATCGCGATATTGATACATAAGAAATATGACACATTACTATACACTAGGATGCATGTGTATTATTGTCGTCTTTTAATCGTGCAACTAAATAACATTGTTGGGAAATCGGTTTTGCAAATATCATTGACAGACGTAAGGTTAATCAACCAGAAGAAAATAAAAAGGAATTATTATTTTGCAATGTTTGAAGTATATAAATATTTATACATACGTACAAGGGCTCAAAGAAATGAATTATTTTCAAGTTTGTTGAACTCAGGTATGTAAATATATTTGTTGCTTTTTTTGGGAAAATTATCTCGGAAACTTCCATACAATTTAAAATGAATCAACTAACGATATAATACAAAATCTAATTAACGTTCAAATCTGTTATTCATACTGGAATTTCTATGAACTCCTGTCGTAATTTAATTTTCCAGTTGGATAAAAAAAATTATATCAATTTTGCATGATTTGTTTGGTTACTTGAGTCCTTATGAAAAAAATTACACGTGTGTTTTAAGCACGCCTTGGTGAAGCAAGGATTAAGTATATCAACAAAGTCGCATGGCGTCCTTACGTACTTGTAAGGTTTACGACTAAAGCTAAACCTAAAATTCACATAATTTGGCGTCTTAGCTTTTATCATTTAGTCGTGATTTACATATTTTATGTTTTCAGTTGGATAAAGGAAGTCTAGTATTCGGGTGTTACTGTTTTCCTAAATGAAGATTTCTTCTAATAGTGAGAATTTACCTTACAAAAAATGGCAAAAATTTCGCGCACTTGGTTGAAATCTTTTGATAAACATATTTGTTGGAAACTGGAAATGCACAGGTAAAAGAGTACACTTCGTTTATATATGGTATAGGCTTAACTTTTAACTGAAATATTGGCATTTCATTCGCATTTTAGGTAGCCAGTGAAACGAAACACTAAAAGCTGCTCAAGCCAGACATATATACGGAACTAAGAATGGTACATGGTACATGAACAAAGTATATTAGCACAAGGTGCTCTTCAGTGGCATGTTTGCTAAACTTCGTCTAAAGTTCACACTAACAACTACTATCAGTCACGCCGTGATTAAGTTCCTTGAGAAATCTATAGAAACGCAAGCTATCCACGCATGACCATATGCAAAACAATTATGCGTTAAATTGTTTCTTCATTGTTGTCAATTATCGTTTCTCTATTGTTTAGAATTAGCCATATGCTCCATACTCATGGTTTCAACTAATTGAAATATATCAGCCAGAAACTCTTCTTTTTCACATCATTTCATCTCCCTTGACATCAACCAGTCTATAGTGGGACAGGGATATGAAATCAAGGAAGAAGTTATCTATTGTCCATCATGTTTTTTTCTCCGTTTTCCTTTAAGGATTTACGTGAAACAGTAATAACGGTTAATAAGCATGCAGCACGCAATGCATGTATCGGTATACCACAAAAATCGAAAAATTTAATATTTAAATATATTTTTGAATTCTTCTTAAAATTGATTTCAATCGTAGACACTCTTTAAATTCCATGTTGAAAAACAAAAAAATGTCAAATGCCAGATCCTTTTGAATTGACCCATGACATTTCATTCGAAAGGCTTCGAACACTCCAGAGAATGCTTTAAAAATCCTATACAAGCTTACTTATTCGTGTTGTTTTACATTTTAATTTGATACTGAAAGTCATCTCTTAAATGAGTTCATTTAAAACTCGGCACATTCTCATTCCCTATCAGTAAACGTTTAAATTAGATAATGTGAATGCACACTCTCATTCATCATTGTTCTGTTATGCTGCAGCCCTAAAAGAAAACGTTTTGCTTGATGTAGTATGTGCGCGTGCACAAGTTAAAATTTAAAACTTACAGATGTCAAAAATTGAAACATAGTTATTATTACAAAGTTACGAAATACTACAATTAAAAAAATGTGGATGCAGCCCTATAATACTGCATAGGGCAGAGTGCATCAACAAAGTTGAATACAGGTGAAAATTTCACAGTTTCATGCATGTCCATCAGAGTGGCATGCGTTTCTTGTAATAAAACATGACTTATGGCTCTCAGGGTCACTTCTGCAATTTTTCGCTCCAATGTCTGTTATGCTTGCTCACTCATACACTGCCAATGCTATTGTATTTTTTTACAGATTCACCTAGTTTTGTACAGGAACAAATTAATACCAAGACTTAGCAGAGTATGGGTTACCATCATTATCATCGTAATTATGATCTTCTGCTAAAGATCAGGACTGAGGATGGTTTTTTTGACTTGTTTGTAATGCTTGGTGTTATATGGCTTGAACAGATAGTCAGTTTAAATGCATGAGGATGCGTGACGGATAAGTTTTATAACCTTTCAGGTAAATGGAATGACATTTCTTCAACTCCTACATGGAGACTTAAATGCATGCACACAACTTGTAAACCACAAGTGAACTCTTTTTCATGGACAAGTTCCTCTTGCTCTCGTGTTGAGCACAAAGCCAACAATCCATAATTCAAAGTTATACTTAAATGAGATTACTAATAATAGTACAGTTTATACAATGCCACACTTTACCCCAACATCTCTCCGAGTCTTAAAGGCGTCATGCAATTGACGTAATGTAACCTCGGATCATTGTCAATACAAATCAATTATTTCCAAAAAATGTCAAAATTATTTAAATTTAAAAGTTTGAAATAGTTTGCATATATTATGTAGTATGTAATATCTTACCTATATCTCCACCAGCATACTCCCAGTGTCACAAGACACAGACCCCATTCCAGGGTGAATTCCGGTGATGGAAAAACAATCATATTGTGTTCTGGTTCTACCCACAACTTAAATAATTTAGTATAAATAATATAATGTATTTTCAAAGCTAGAAAAAAACTAAACACGCGTTCACTTTGAATCAACTAAGGAGACATTTTCATAAACAATTTTTGCATGTATTATAACTGGATTCACACATCGACAACACTTTTTTCACCTATTGTTAATATTTACTTGGAACAGCATGTTTGCAAAAAAATATTATTCTCATGCACTTCTTCCACTACTATCGTCAATTGCATTAATACTGGAAATCTGGAAATGTATTCAGCCGAAACGAGAGAATTAAAAGATAAGCCAACGTTGAATGTAACTGACACTACTCAACAAAAAAGTAGTATTTCCCATAAGTTAGGTTGAAATATTGCACTGTCACTTGTGATTGCGTGTGTGCGGTTTCCTATGAAGTAAAAATTTATAAAAAATATATATTAATTTTTTTCCTTGTGTTAAGTTTAGTTTCTTATAAATATATATTTGATGTTTTATCCAACTAACCACAAGAAAATACAGTGTATTCCTTGTAAACAGCTATGTTATTCCACTTGGTATACTGTATGAAAATATTAATCGTATGAATAGTTTCCACTAAAATCGAATTGTTTGATTCCGAAACACTTCAAACACGATTTAAGTTTTATTTAGCAAGAAACAGAAAGAATATCCATTTCCCACAAGAGAACACCCAAAGCACAGGATTGCGTTCGAGACAACTGTCTAAATAAGAATGATCTATTATTTGAGAAAACACGCGTTCATGAAAGACACCTTCCGAAATATGACCGTGATATTCGTTTTTTTCTCTCTCTCTTTCTATCTATCTATTCCATAATGGAATAATAATCATAATGATAAAATACGTTTTGAGAACACGCAAAAAACATGTAAGAAGTAGGCATGGTTTTACGTGAGTCCTTTGTTTTTGGACACTGCTAAAAAAAGGCTCCAAATACTACAAGAGACTATGCATAGTTTACCGATTACTTTCATTTAAAACGCACAGACACGCATCCGCTATGTTAAGATAATTGTGTTGCTTTGCTTGGCTTTTGGCGTATATCTACTTTGTGCACTACCCAACCACCACCACAATCATTTTAAAGCTGATTACTGATCATTATGAAAAGCAGAAGTATCCAAAAGAAGAAAAAAATGATACAAAATGTATCAGCCACGCACAGTTGCAAGCTTTCTTATCGTATGTGCGTATATTAAATGATAATAATATTAAATTGTTTAAACGGGATATACAACAAAAGCGTACTCTCTGTACTCTGTACAGTGTTTACAAGTGTACCCATTGCCTGTCTGACATTGCGATTATCACGAAGGGTCTAAAACAAAATCATTGCTATTGCTAACATAATCATTGTATTATATCATATAGTCCTTCTAGGTAAAAAAAATATGCGGCTTTCAGCGCTCAGCGGCTTGATAACCCAAACAATAAGTAAGCAGTCCATCTTTTCTGTGCAAATCATATACTCAACTTACATTTAGGCTGTAAGGGCTCGCGCAGGTGCTTTGATTCATGATGCTACTGTTGTATGTATGTATGTTTGGTTAAAGGAATATAGCACAATCCTTCTGGTTGTTTTTTATCATTTTACCTGTGTTAAAATGTGTGACAATGGTGATATGATGATGATAACTATCATAGTTTAAATACACACTTTACTTTAAAGAAACTCTCCTTTTCAAACACACGACATAGAGGAGAATTAGAAAAGTGCAAGTGGTCCATTTACTTGGTTGCATGGCACGTCTTTCGTGCGGCAGTCCGCGTCCTCGCCTCCTTGGCGTTCTCATTAACAAGAATGAAAACAAGATGCGGCTCGCTAATTCACGGAGAGGAGAATTTCTATGCAGTTGCTTTTGACTCTGACAGTGTGACATTATTACATGTGATGATGATTATGTCCATTAATATGTTACCTCAACGGTATTGATAATAAATGCAGTTTTGCTGTATTGTTGCGTATGTTATGTACATGTGTATATTATTCAGGTTTATAGATTACGTACTTCTGTTTATTACGTTCTTTAAACTGAATTGTTATAGTGGTAATCAAAATTTGTGGCTCCAAAAAATTGTTATTCAGTTTATGCTCGTTTTTTGACGCCTTCTTTTTTGTGAGGAATAAATATGCGTTTGGTTGCGTATGAGCGATTTTTAGGAGGATGTTTTAAGATGACAGTCTTTTAAGATGATATAACAGGATAACCAATAATTATGCATACAATTACAATTGTTACGTATTTAATTTTATTAATACTTCAATTTTCTGGACTTACTTTATTATTTTCCCAATTTTTACTATTTTTAAATATTTCAATTAATTAAATTCTTAAAATCTTTAATTAGAAATTTCATTCTAATTATAATAATCATAGATTGTTTTGCAGATTAAATGTAGTGTTTTGTGGCATAAAATGTATATTTGTATCATCCCTGGAACCTGGAACATGGCATTTACAAAGGCGGCATCGAATGACATGACAAAAAGAACTGGTGACCATTTGACGCTTCCGCTGATTGGTCGCGTAATATGTACCCATTTCATATCAGGGAACAAACACGTAAATTTGGTACATCTTTATTTCATAGTTTGTAGTTACCATAGCTACCTGCAACTTTCCACCTACATAAACATACCATCACACCACCCAGAAAACGTTTACTTAATGCAAGTAAGCCTATAAGCCTATATACTCCTAAACTATTTATTACAAAAGTGTCGCTTTTTGCAGTGGTCCCAGTTATGCTTCTTCGTCCTAAATACCTCCAAGTAGGGGTCACCAGTGCATCATAAAAGTTGCCTATGTTAACGAATATAGTTTCACTGATTGATAGATGAAAGGCTAGGGTAACGCAAAACCAAACAGACTATAAACTATGATTACCTATTTAAGCGTACCTATATAAATTTTTTGTCTATAAATTTTGTCCATCCTTCACTGGGGCCATTTGAGAAAAGTTCATGTAGGTCAAACATGCGATTGTTCTGCAAAAAACTAGAGACCATCAAATGCAAATGCATTTCTGAACATAATGCTGGCTTAAATCTGCCGGAACTTGAGAGAGTTACGGTTTTTAATCAACAATCAGTCTCGGTTTTACTGAACTTGAAGTACTATTGTTTTTGTTTAGCCTTAAACAACTGCCTATATTGTAGTCCTTAGATAGTAAGTTGTTTACATCGTAAGGGTGTGTGGACGGACGAATTATATAACTTGTCGCGATCAACGACTTAAAACAACTTGGCTTTATTGGCAAAAATGTGTATTTTTTAATACTTTTATCGATATTATGTTATCTCATGTTTACGCTGCATTGTTGCAATGTGCAACAAACAAATAAAAAATTTCGACAGTATAAAAATACACATGTAATACATTAAATGTTCAAAACCATTTACGCACAGTTATCACGTTGTATAATTTGTGCGTATTAAGTTGACTGTTGCCGTTTTGCGGACACTCTTCACTGCATTAAAACTGTAGTCTTTGTTTGCAAGAAACAGAACAGAAGCGAAGCCAGAAGGAGAAGGAAAAATAGGATGAGTAAACTAAAGAGTAAAACAACAAGTTGACATACAACAATTGAATTGGCGATAAGTTATGCACCTTGCATACATACATAACACATCAAACACGCATCATTACATCCCCCTTCATCATACATTCACATATTTGCTAGTAGCATTAGATCAGATCATGCATTAAAAAAGTCTAAGATGATGATAAAATATACACAACAAAAATTTGCACAAATAACATCATCGCATCATCAGTGATCATCATCATTTTTTGTAAGAAAGGTTTGGCTACCACAAGTATACTATGACAAGGCCGGGAAATGACCTATTATTCTTGAAAAAGGGTCATCCTAAGGTTGTTCGTGCTGTTTGGGACTACAAAATACTTTTTGGCCGGTTCTGTAAATGAAGCCATGAATAGAAATACAAAAGATGCTCAAAAAAAGTTGACATTAAAATGCAAAACAACTGCAACCGTTGTTGGTGTGGTTTGTTTTGTCGAAACAACTCAGCCATAACAGGATGGCGTGGATAAGAGAAGCACTTGCTTTGACTACGCAAGTGAAGTGATACTCACAACAATTACCATAACAGTAACTGAGGATGTGAATGTAACTACTGGCGTCGTTAGGGAACCTAGAAAAAATTTACATATGATCTGAAAACGACGAGTAATAAATGTCATACATTATCTTCACAGAAATTCATTCATATACTCATAAGATGATGTACTCCATAGAGGATCCCAGCTAAAAAACAGGAATGCTGACATGCTCCCTCTGCAAGACTTGCTTCAAGGATGCTTCAAGGATGGAGGAATGCTCTTGATTCTTCATTTGAACTGACATACAGGTGCACCATTCTAAATTGTGTGCTACATGATTTTAACAAATAACCAAAAAAAATTGTGCGTCGTTGTGGGATTTTGTTGGGAGATAATTTATGCGTTGAGATTAAAAACCCTGCTGTACACGGCCTCATCAGTAACTGTGGAAAGTTCAAGGGCAGTGGCGACAAACGAACGGTCGTAAGTTCAAGCTGCAGTTCATTATCACAACGAAATGGCACGACACGGCTGCGATTTGACGGTGACGCTGTCTTCATAGTGCTGTGAAGTCGACATGTAGATGAAACGTATGTACATGCAGAGTGCTGAGCAGCGTTTGTCACCAACAGCCACTTAGAAAATGTAGTTCAGTTTTAATAAGTGTAGTTTTAAGGTAAGGCTCGTGCTCAAAAAGCAATTTTAAATTCTACTTACGATTCAACTAATATCTTTATTTCTCTGTCGACATTTTACAGTATTGTATTTATTTTGTATCATAATATGTATTGGCATCTACTATAACTATTATTTGGAATGATTATTGAATGCATATAATGTTTATTGACATCACAATTCATTGACTGATTTTTACTACTAGATACTTTGAATTTGAAACGATGATGATATCACTATGATTGCCGAAATTATGTAATATGAATATAAAGAAACACAATGGAACAAAAAGTTTTTTTATCCAGTTTACATCTGGGTGGTCATTTTGGTAGACTGAGTATGACGAGAATCTCTTGGGTAGAACTCGGCGAGCGTAGCGGCAGGGATACGCTTCAACATTTCCTTGGGGAAGATACGGAGGAGTTGCCAGCCAATATCCAGAGATTCAAACACGGTACGGTTTTCATAATTACCTGGACAGAAAGATAATTCGTGTTTTAAAATATTAGCTAGTAATCTAAATGACATTACAAAAAAATATAAGCAGAGGGTATTCAATTACCTTGAGAAATGAAGTTCTTTTCGAATTTTCCGAGGAACTCAAGGTAGAGCAAATCATCAGCGGATAAAGCTTCTTCACCAACGACAGCTTTCATGGCTTGCACATCCTTACCAATAGCATAACATGCGTACTGCAGACAAGAAGTAAAAAATAATTCATTAGGATGATTACTAAAACTAAATAACACAAGTAACAGTATTTATGACTTACAAGTTGGTTGGAAACATCTGCATGGTCCTTCCTGGTCATACCCTCTCCGATAGCAGACTTCATCAAACGACTAAGGGAAGGCAATACGTTAATTGGTGGATAGATTTGACGGTTGTGAAGCTGTCTGTCAACGTATATCTGCCCTTCTGTGATGTATCCGGTCAAATCGGGAATAGGATGAGTGATATCTATAAAAATAAATGAATGTTGAAGTTAATACATGTATACTTCCCTGAAGTCTCTGATAAAACTTAGATAACTATGAAGAATTTATCTTACCATCGTTAGGCATAGTTAAGATGGGGATTTGTGTAATGGATCCATTTCTTCCTTCGACACGTCCAGCGCGCTCATAAATTGTAGCAAGATCAGTGTACATGTAACCTGGGAAACCACGACGTCCCGGGACTTCTTCACGAGCAGCTGACACCTCACGCAACGCTTCGGCGTATGAACTCATATCAGTAAGAATGACAAGCACGTGCTTTTCGCATTGATAAGCCAAGAATTCAGCTGCGGTAAGTGCGAGACGGGGAGTGATAATTCTTTCGATTGTTGGATCGTTGGCCAAATTCAAGAACAGACACACATTGTCCATAGAACCATTTTCTTCGAAATCTTGCTTGAAAAATCTAGCCGTTTCCATGTTGACACCCATAGCTGCAAACACAATGGCAAAGTTGTCCTCATGCCCGTCAAGTACTGATTTGCCTGGGAGTTGAACCAAACCTGCCTGTCTACAGATTTGGGCAGCGATCTGTAATTAACAAAAGTCAAATTATTTACAAATTGGTCAACAATATGACTAAATATGATCACGCCCTTTCGTATGCATACTATGAATATTTTTCAGTAAATTTGAAACAAATGATCTTACTTCATTGTGAGGGAGACCAGCGGCAGAAAAGATTGGAATCTTTTGTCCACGAGCGATCGAATTCATCACATCAATAGCAGAAATACCAGTTTGGATCATTTCCTCGGGGTAAATTCTGGACCATGGGTTGATAGGTTGACCTAATACAAAAGCCCATAACCTTTACTTTAAATTCAATGTCATAACTAACTATAGTAAAGATAAAACTGTGAACTGTGCCACACCTTGAATATCAAGATAGTCCTCAGCCAAGATTGGAGGTCCCTTATCGATGGGCTTCCCACTCCCGTTGAAAACACGACCTAACATGTCTTCAGACACTGGTGTCCTTAGAATATCACCAGTGAATTCACACACCGTGTTTTTCGCATCAATACCTGATGTGCCCTCAAATACCTATGGAAATCATAACATACTTGTTGCACACTAAACAAAACCCAACTGCAACTTACATCTAAACAATCAACAATCATTCTCTTACCTGGACAACAGCCTTGGAACCGCTAACTTCCAGTACTTGACCTGACCTTGATGTTCCATCAGGCAAATGCAAGTCCACGATCTCAGCAAACTTTGGAAACTTGACATCATCCAAAATTACCAAAGGTCCATTCACACCAGACACCGTTTTGTAGACTGAAACAATCAAAGTAAACCAAACATCAAAATACCACCACCAAAAACCTCATCAAAGCCTCCAAAACAATAGTAAAAAATCATCTTTTTAAAAATCTTCAAAACTACTTACTTAACCTCGGTTGTGAAATATAATCACGACTAACAGCCGCTTTATGCTCATTACGAGCCTGCTCTGCTGAAATAGGACCCATCTTTTTGGCCTCTCAAAAATCAACTGTTTAAGTACTAAATCTGCTTTTCAAAAATATTTAATTATCCACTCACTTCTTCCTCAACTCACTCTCTTCCTCTCTACCTTCCTTTTATTTCTAAAGAGAAAAACTTACTGTTAATCTTAACTGACTGACTAATTTGACTGTTAATTAAAGCTGAACAAGTATTTTTGGTTTATTTCCACTTTCAAAAAATAACTCCGCACAAACCCAAGAGCCCTTTTCTCCAGCAGCCGTGTAGGGAATAAATGCAATACACAGATTTGTTTGTGTGAGAAGTGTGTAGACTAGGGAAAAAACTAGGTATCAAAGATGATCAGAAGGTAAAAATATTTTTTTTATCTTCTGAAAATACACAGGGTGTATGGAAAACTAAGTATTATGTGCCTACCACCACCACCACCTTGCCAGCATGCCATGCCATAAGAATCAAGTTCTATAGTCCATGTAACATTTTATATGTTATGCCAACGCCCCTGCTTTTCTGCTTTACTTTTATGTGTTTCTATATAATTTTCTCTTTTATATATAGCCATGTCCCACACATCATTATCATGCTCCATGCAAAAATTGAAGATGAGTCTCCATCTCCATAAAATATTATCCATTCATTTCATACCATTTAGTAATTCAATTTACACAAGTATTAAGTTTGTATTTAACTTAAATAGCTTGGGTTTTATCCTTCAACCTTTTTGGTTGTGTTTTTATGTATCTTCTTCATGCAAGGATGGAATACATTGGATGATCATGATGGAGTGCCGAGTGGTGTGGTAACGGTGAACGGTAGTCTTCACTAAACTATTTCAATTATGATAGCATCATCTCCACCATCACCATCCTCGCCCTCTTCTGATACTGCCTGTTTGTATGATAACTGTGTATACCTATTTAAGTAAAATGCTAAAGATGAATATAGTTTTTGGTTTAAACCCACAAAACTAGACTAGCTAAAAACTATAAAATAGATATTCACTTTGAAATTTTACTGCACTGTAGTCGTCAAATAAATATGAATAAATATAAATGCTCTTAGAACTGTGTGTATGAAATGATATAACTATAGCATGTGCAACTGTGCATGATGGTTAATCCTCAAAATATATTTTTAACGTGAGACGCATAATTGAAATTACCAATGCTAATGAAAAAGACAGGCGTAAAAATGAGAGTGCAGAATAAGGAATATAATATGATGTATAGATTTTTAGGGATGGTGAATGAATTTTATGATTGGTAGAGGCTGTCCAAAAATAGACGAATTTACTGAACGTAGAAATAGGATTTTTTATGATGCATAAAAATACTAATGTGGTTTCTTGCCAGTTATTGTCTCTGTCTGACACCTGAATGAAAACGGAAGACCTCAATAATATATATAACTATAACACTTACATAGCAATAGCATCCGTCGTAAATTGAGCAAACTAAAACATTAAAAATTGTTCATATACACAAGTTTCATCACATCATATCGACGTTAGCACGATATTTCCCACTTGTTAAACTAGGAGTTGCCGTTGTCACTCATTTCACAATGAATGTATATTAAGTCAGTATTTTTATGCTGGTGCAAACTATAATTGGGAAACGGGGGTGGATTTGGTTGGTTTTTAGATGACAACTTAAAAATATGCATCTTTAACAAATGATTTTTTTCTTCGAGTTTTTACCATGGTAAATTGGTATGTAAATCATTTAAAGGAATGTCATCTGCAACAACATGAATGGATAATGTGGAGATTGGATTTTGGACAGGAGGGCATAATATTAAATGTGCATGCACCTTGACTTGGAAATTGATTTTGAAACTACTCAAATTTCTACTTCTTTACTGCAATGCAATGTATAAGAAAAAAACTAGATTTACAACATATCTTAATGTACTCGCATTTTGCTCTCTTGAATTCATAGTCAGTGAATGAAAATTTCTGATTCAAGTATTCAACACTGATTGCTGATATTGTGAATATTGGCCTGTTATAAATTATTGGTTGAATTTATCTTTAATACTTGTAAATAATTTTGTACAATTTTTTTTTCGGATGCATAATTATATAATTAATATTAAGTAACTCGCTAATAATTGCCATTTGATAAAAATATCTTGCAATTTTCATGATAATGATAAATATAATGCGATTGGTCACACCCTAAACTGGATACATACAATTAGTTAGTTACTACATACCAACTACCAACAGTAGCAATGCCAATAATCAATACATTTTAATATTGATCTGATAATACTGTGAAGTGAAAGATGTCAATGAGAATGTTGAGGTTGTGATGCATGCACATGCTGGATTACTTTACTGGTTTACATTTCATATCACAGATTTCACAGTACAGTAAAAATACTCGATATGAAATATGACAAGAAGATACATATTAAATTTCAACTTTACATGTTATGTACACAATTTAAGTTGATACTTTAAATTCCAAATTTTGCATTGTTTTGTGACATCTTGTCTATCTTTCGTATAATATAGTTATTCCCTTAAAAATAAAAAAACTCACTGTGTATCCAATTTTTAGCTAATCTTGTTGCTATCAAGATTTTAATGTTTTCTGGCATAAATGATTTAAGTATTTCGAATACATTATTTCCATTCGCCATTTATAGAAACAAGCTTTATGTACATACCTATGATGATGATTCGATGATGCTGATCTGGAATGAATGGTGCTGGTAGTCAGGCACCTCAATCTCTAATCTCTATGTCTATCAGTTTGAGAAAAGTGCTAGGTAAATAGTTTTGCTACGGCGGATTTTACATTATGTGTAGAATGCAGTTCCATAAATACAACAAAAAGGAAGAATTGAACTTGAAGATAATTATAATTATTATTGGTTTTTTGATCTATAAAGCGGACGAGGCTACTGTAGCATGCAATTCTTGCGAGATAAACAAACATGCACATTCGGGCTATACCAAATAATAAAACTGGATAACAGGATTATCATTTAAGATGATGAGACATGAGTCATAGTCATTAATGCTTTTATGCATATTGAAGAATAGTATGATTCATAAACTGATAAGTATAACATGTAATATAATATCTTCAAAGTATACTTTGTTTAAAGAACCCTGTCTTTTATCAGGTCAACAAAACAATAAATAGTGGAAATATTTTGGAAGGTCGTAAGTATTTATATGAAGATGCAGCTATGCAATTCAAAGACAAAATAACACAACTTGAGAATTCGTTTTTTTTGTCGAAGTTGCTACTTCACTTTTTTATTTTCCATTTTCAATAATTCCGTTTATCATTGCTGTATTATATTATAATAGCTATTTATTGCCTTGAGCTATTATTGAAAGTTTTGTGATTTAAATTGAAAACTTTTCTGGATTATTATTATGACATTATTTTTTATGCTCTATTTTAGCGTATGAAACACAGTTTCCCTGCTCTGATTTCAATATAAATTGACAAGAAACGATACAATATTTTTTATAATTGTTAGAATGACGATCATCACAAATAAAAATTAAATACATACACGAGAAATGACAACACGGTGATCTTAATATAATTGTTTCACGTCCGACATACAATATACACATAACATAGTAATCCGAGATTTAAAATTATATTGAACTTATATTGATAATAATATGCTTTGTAAATATAATAATTGAGGTAATATAATTAACGAACAACAAAACAAAACGTTACAACATCCCTCGCGATAAAACACACGACCAAATAGTAAACTTTGCAAAGAATTAATAATAATTAAAAGTCTATAGAAATTTCATGTAAAATTAAAATATGTTATCATCAGTCCACCCCGGTTTGGAACATATATTTTTGTAGTAATCTGAAAAGTCCACGTAAGGCAAAACTCTTCCACTGTCGTCAAGAGTCAGTCTATGATCCGAGTTAGTAAGAAGATCCGAGTCTGTGCTGGTTGTAGGTTCCGTATTGGTCGTACTATTGGTCGTTATACTTCGATTAGTTGAAGTCATTTGTGCTGCACCATCATCCAACGTGGCATTTACAGGGGTTGCGTTATCATTTTCATAATTGAAATTCATTGGCCTACTAAATATCCCAGCACCTGACTGAATGTTATGATGACGAAGCGTTCTACTTGCTTGAGGACTCATTGTAGAATTGGGTAATGGGAAATTAAAATTTCTAATTAAAAGGGTCATATCTTCTTTTTTGTTAGCTTTGTTGGGTAATGTATTCTTCATAAAAAAGTCATGGTGCATTCGGGACACTTTATCTACAACAGCTTGCGCAACCATGTTTAGGGACGATTGTGTTTTAAACTCTTCTACGATCATTTGTGCAAGATGAATATTTACCTGTTCACTTTCAGTGGCTTCACTAACTGCCTTGTAGAGCCCATCAGTGAATAAAATTAGAAAGCGACAAGAGTCATCTAGAACGACTCCTGGATGGATTTCAGGTGTAGCGATTACCGGCTCGCTGGCAGCGTTTCGTAGCTGCTCAAATTCTTTATAACCACCTTTCACAAGATAATTTCCGAGACATCTTGTGTTAATTTGATTGCCAATTCTTCCCACAGCAATCATCTTTTGTACATCGAGACCCAACTGTTGTATTCTACAAAGCTCATCATCATTTCGCAGGTCATGGTCTACACTTAACTGGCCTACGCGCAATACCCCTTCTCCATCCATTCGACAAAGTAGAGCACGACTATTACCTACATTGGAAACGTAAAGTTTTCCATGGAAAATTAATACCACAACTGCTGTCGTTCCTGAGGCAACTTCATGGTTGAGTTTGGCCAAAACTGGGGAGCACTCGTATAAACTGCGTCCATGGGGAACTGGCATTTCTGCCAGGATATTTGTACGCTCTGCTAACTGTTGTCCAATGCAGTCAGCAAAATATTCCTTCTCCACAGATAAAAATGCCTGACGTAATACTTCTCGGACGGCTTCCTCTTCTGAGCTATTTTCAAATAATTGTCCTAGTAAAATCTCCGCAGGCATTTTCTCTTTAGCAAATTTCGAAGCTTTCGTTCCACAATGTCCGTCGAATACTCCATACAAACTGATATTCCCTGAGGCATCGTCAACGTGAAAATGGAAGCTTTCATCTTCAGACTCATGGTCGGGATTCCAATGGCCATCCCTTTTGTATGACTGGTTCTGGGAAAATCCCACACCTGTAGTGACGTCACATAAA
>JAQFXM010001610.1:0-30600 GCA_034693345.1 Entomobrya multifasciata | reverse complement strand
TTTCAGCCAATTTTTGTTGGTCTTCTCTCTTTGAAGGCTTTTATGTATACATTTATATTTACTTGGAAGTTTTTTGGACAAAGTGAAACTTCTAAGGAGTCCTTTACCATGTGAATCCGGTTGTAATGCGCATAGTGCATAGTGCAGAAAGTTGTTTGAATAAGGGTTTTTATTCGCAAACAGAAAGTGATAAGGTATGAAATTTATATTTTCAATTTTTTACTATTTTAAGTGGTTGCGGTGTTAGTACGAAAGATGATATTTCGTTTTAATTACCATGCTTCAGATAACGCATATTTCAAAAAATATAATTTAATAATTTATAATAAATGTAAGTCTCGTTATAAGAAAAGATAAACACATGTGGTGATACTGTTCTTGTCTGTTATATTTGGAGGAATTTGGTTCAAGCAAGTGATTGCTGAGTATGTACAAACATACTTTTTGCACGGTGTCCCATTTAAATCGCTAGAGAAAGAAGGCGTAGAACCTGTGGATAAAAATCAGTACACGTGCGAAGTATTAATTTTTGTAAGAACATTCCACGGCTTAAGATTTATAAAGATTCGAGAATATGATCCTTCCTTCCAGCAGAAGAAATGTGAATCCTTTCAAGTGACACAAAAATGTATGATAGGTCAGGTGAAATGGCAACATGACACTGCGGAGAAAAGAGAGATCACTAAGCAAACTAAGCCATTCGACATACCTACATATACGTACAGAGCACTACTTCATTCAAATGTTTGCTTACACAAGGTATTAAAACTGGTGAATATGTGTACCATGCACTACAAATTGTATACGTTAGTTTTAACCACTAAAATGTTTATTTTGTGGAAACAACTCGTGCAACTGAAGCTTTACTTTCCCATACATCACGTTAGGTACAAAATCGTCTTACAAAACTTTCGACATGTTTGTAGATATTTACTTCAGTACTATCGTTGTTTGGTACTGTCCCTCTTTTACCCTTACGATATCGGATGTTTATGAGCAATTATTGTTTCTTTCTACAGTAAATTTCGTGTACGAAACGTAGGACTTAGGTATTCTGTGTTTACTTAGAAATGACCGATACTCAAGCTTCAAGGTCGCTTTGCATCAAGTTTCCCCAAGAGTTCCTCAAGAGACACTTTCTCCACCCATTGTTGTGTTACGGAATTTATTCTATTTCACAATTTATTATTTTATCATAATGGTCACCAGTATGATGATGATGATGTTGATACTACTATCATGATAGCATATACGTATATTACCAAATAGAAACAATAGGTGCTATTATGCTTAAGCACCTTTGTAAATTACACCACAGCCAGACCAGGATTACAAGTAAGCTTGTTCTATAACTCTGAAAAGGCTACATAAGAAAAGAACACAATGTCTATTTAAGAAAGCATCAGTTATGTAAAATCTTTTGTTGTGGGTTGCGATGTGATGTTTTCATCGGATGAGCTAGCTAGAGCTATTCATTTAATAAAATGAACACAAATCCGTCGTCTCAAGATCCCAGCGTGTACACAAGCATCATCCATATGGCCCTTCCTTTTGCGATTGTGACTATTCAATTTTCCCCCATCTCAAGGTTTCATATTGTGTTTAGAACACATAAAGATGAAAGGATGTATTTCCTTGTCATGTTTGTACTTGCGGTCACGTAGTTTCCGCTTTAACACATTTCGCTTCCTGGCTCTTGCACATCCTTCATGCATTTTTTTTTATAGGAAACTCACTTTTGGAACTACGAGCATGTTCCAAAAACACGTTTGATTGAGTATACACCCTAGTTCTTTGGTGTCGTTTGTTGCATTTTAATCCAACTTCTTTTTGTATGTGGAACAAACACCAAAAAATTTGTATACCTACTTGAATCCATACACATAGTTGTATGTATGCAAGTAAATGTTCATATGTCCATGACATATGTGAGAATATTCAATTTCAACCAAGGAGTAAAACTTTCTCTCAAAGCATCAAACGTCCATATTTTTCGCAGGAAGTAACATCAAAAGCTTCAGGAGTCTTTTCCATTCCAAGCATGCATGAAAATTTGGTGGGCAATGTGAAAATAATATTTTTGTATGATTCTTTTTTTTATTATAGTCTACCATAAAACATCATTGATTTTTTTTACTTTGATCCAGTTTTTTGAAGAGAAAAAAACTGGATTTTTTTGCTCGCTAACTTGTCTCATTTCTTTTTTTGTTCAGCTCTTGTTATCTTATCTAGCCAAGCCCACACACACGCACATCATCTTTAACACGAACATATAGTTAGTTAGGTTTATATATTACATATTATCATATTTTTTTGGTATTGCTTATATTAGCATATTGAGTGGTAAAAAAACTAGGAACTGTGAAAATTCATATTCAAGCCTTCAGACATTCTCCTTTCTTCTACCTCTGCAACCATCTTGTTTTGGTTTGCAAGACAAGCGAAACAGTCAAATTCAAGGAATAGGAAAAAATTCCATTGGTTTTCAACTCGAATTCTCTGATGTGGCCACGAAGAGTTCTTTTCTTTTAGTTTTTTTTCTCCACACTTGTCCAACAAAGTTAAGGAAAATCGAGTTAAAGTGCTCAACATCTAATAATACCTTTCTCTTCTTTTCTATTCGATTTCACTTTTTTACATTCTCATCTCTTCAGTCTTCATACCTTTAGACACTTAATCGTACTCAGCATAAAACAGTGAGAAACAAGCTTTTGTGGTTTGGTCTACACGGCTGCACGAGTCCTTCACTTCATCCATATCCATGTACATCGCTGCTCAGAGAAATCGGCGTGGCGTGGGAGTATGCTTTTAGTTTTCCCACTCCTTATTACGAAATAATGACACAGCAGCTTTTACAAAACAGTAGGATTCAGTATTGATTCAACAACTGCATAATAATCTTCATTGAAATAGAAATAAAAAGACTTTTCGATAAATTTCATGTATACATCAGCAGTCCTTTGTGCAATTAAAGTATAAATACACACTTATATTTCCGTATTTATTCATCGCGATTCGCGATACATAATAATAACAAATAAAGAGATGGGAATTCTAAAGTTTTCAAGCTGACATGAATTTCACAACAAATTCAAATTAAAGCAGTTCACTCCCCACACGAGGAACAAAAATGTTTCAGAGTAGACACAACATAAAAGACTAGTACGTATACTGATTTTCCAAAGCACCACTTCTCGTGCTCTTTTTGTTTTGGTTTCCCGTGTTTCCCGAGTGAAAGCAATGTGTACCATTCGCAGCTATGATTACCGAGCTCATTACTATTATTATGGCGTGTATGTAGCATTCATTTAACATGCAACGCAATTTTTAGGTTGATACCATTCTTTTGAGAAAAGCCGTCCTAGTCTAGTCATGCAAAATTTGATGAAATAAAACATGTATTCCTAGAAAATTGAAGGCCAGCAGCAATAATTGTAAAATGAAGGAAACTTTTGCTTTCTCCAATGGCGAATGGACATGCTGGTACATATGAGTGGGGTAAAAGTAAGAGACTAAAAACACTAGTAAGTCTTGTTGTTATGTTATGTGAGAACATAAAGTCTTAGTTTTTCTCTCTAGAGACAGAAAAACAGGATACATACCTAAAATGTATGATGCAGGTCCCATTTTCCTGTTAAATCTCAAAAATTAAAGGAGGACAGTACAGGACGGATGAGAGAAGAATTTTGGTGGTATTACATAAAACACAATTGCTGCAATGGATGTGACTGACATTTGAAAAGCATACGTTGCAAAATGCAAACTAGTGTAGAAACTGAAATGCGAATAAAGTAAAAACCCACACACCAAAAAGCTGGAACCTTTTTAGGTTCCTTTGTTGTTATCCAGAATACAGCGTAGTATGCTCTTTACGAAATGTCATTAAAGAGAAGAGGTCTCTGCTTCATATAAATTTAAAGCGTCTTTGCTTTTGTGGATCCATGACTGTCGGCAGGAATATTACGAATGATGTGTGCCTTTATTTAAATCCTTCAAAAAGAGGAAACTATTGCGAATCGGGTAAGATAAATCACAGAAAATGTAGACTGATTTTACATTTTTCTGCTTAATTTCTCTTTTTTCTGGTTTATGTATAAGTGCTCTGCTTTGAAAATGTATAATTTTTGCCTGATTAGATTTGAGAAGCATGTAATTTTGTTTGTTTCATCAAAAAATCTAAGCCATATTGTACGTAGTAAGTAGGGTAAACTTTAGAGGGAAAATCCTCAGGCCTTTAAGGATCCAGCGTTTTTTTCTAAAACAACACATGTAAAATTGTCATTTTATTTTTTAATATTCTTTTGTGATGATGCAATACTTATGCATTAGGTTTTAGAAGTGAATTGTCCAAATTTAATTTTCCTCTTTATAGTGCGTGGGTGCAAAAAAATAACAATGTTTTATGCTTTTTTACAGCGAGTAAGTATTTTTAAACCAGATTCGGAGAAATAGACGTTAAAGAGAGGAAGTAAGAATTATGAGTTCCTTTTTTGAAATATTGCTTTTTGGCATGCATCATACGTACGAATGTTCATATTCATACACTTGACTTTATCAAATCTACCCACAAAAAATCTGTTTTTTTTTGGTGCTCACTGCAACTTTCTTTCACTACTCTGTATGATGTCTATACTGCTCGCATGGCCGACCCGTCAAAAGTGCTAAGGAGTTATCCTGATATACACAGAAAACAGCTTGTCGTGACAGTTCACGTAATCATACATACATCTTGATCGCGACCACCATCGCATGAAGTTACTTATTTTTGTAATGCTTACGTGAACACACTGCTCTTGCTTTTCTTCTGTGTAGTACTACTTTACATTAAAAGTATAAAAATCATAATCTTATTGCATGCATCAGGGCCTGGTGAGAACGTGCAGAACATATTGTTATTATCAGATGAAAAAGTTTTTTGCAAACAGGGACGGCGGTGGTAGTACTTTGCTCGACAAATGAATATCTTTCCCTGGTTTCTTTTCAACTCTTTTATTCTAAAAATAATTATTAGTTAAGGAAATGAACAATAACTGGTGTAATATCCCCCACGTGCCTATCTTACAAGTAGACATAATCATTGAACAAAAGTGCATATGGTTTTATTTTACATAAATATAAAAAAGAATTTTTTAAGGAAGATGTCTGGAAAATACTAAAAAATTACACACCATTTCAATGTAGCCTTCATCATATGTACAAAAAAAATGTCAAGCTGTTGTAGCATTTGGTATTTAAAAACTTGAACATTAAAAATCTGGTAATGAATTGTAGAGTACTTCATCTGTTACAAGTTTTTAGTGCGTAGTTTACATTCACCCATATTTTTTCATTGTGACTTTTACGATGTCTCCTGTCGTGTTTGCAATACTTTGCATGAAAAGAAGACAGAATTTCAAACACCCAAATTATATTTCCGTTGTTAAAATATTTAGTATCCTGCTATAAATCCGGTAAAAGTTGTTGCTGAATACTTTATGTCCACGTATGTGAGTATATTGTATTCATAATAAAAGAAGCTCGTTCTACACTTTTAGAATTCAGTCCCAAAAAATGTGGAGAATAATTGTAAACAGTGAAGCTGGCTGTTATGAAAGGAAAAATAATACCACAATAGCATGGTCTGGAAACCCCAACTGAACCAAAAGGCATAGAAATTTTTCTACAGTACAATTTTGTGATGAGATTTTAGCCAGCCAGGGAAAAAACTAGAGCGAAGAGAAACGACGTTTATTTTACAAAAAAAAGTTCTAGTGTAATAGATATATGTACTTTTGTAGTTTTTGGAAGGAAGAGACTTTTAGACAGAAAATCCTTTTTGAAATGCCTACCTAACTTTTTCTTCACGTTCTTTTATGATCAATCATACAAAAGGTTATAAAAGCTTGCACGCCCGTTGATTTCATTCCTCTTCCGTCGTTCGTTGACTTGACCATTACATCACGCGTTCTTCTTGTGTCAGCAGTCAAGAGGTACTTGAATTCGTGGTAAAAAGAAATATTCCAAACCGAATTGACTATGAATTCTCTCTTCCCATTACACTTTGTTACGTATCACCAACCACCTAAATGGTCATAATAATAGTAATGAAATTGAACATTTCCTGGAGAACCAGCTCAAAACTTGGCGTACCACACGACGATGACAAGACCCACACATCCAATCCAAACACACACGATGATTGTCAAAATGGCAAGTTTTTTGGTGTTTGTAGGCATTTCACATGCTTAGTTTACATGCCTTCATAACATTAATGATTTTCTTCTTTGATCACCTCAAACTTTTCCATTTTCTACACCTGGACTTCCAATGATACTATTATATCTTTGGAGGTAGTGGTGGTCGTGTCCTCCTGTACCCATTCATTAATAACCAAAGTTCAAGTTTGTTTCTTGTAGAGAATTCCATTTTTGACGACGTTTCTCAACGTTCTGGTTGCTTTCCCTAGTGAAATTACGCAGCATACGGAAACGGAAGAATGCCACGTATTTCACCAATGAACTGTAAAACTAGCTGAAAGAAAGCAATAATGAAAAGTGATACTTTTTTGGATGCATTTTACGAGCCAAGTTTTTTTTGTTTGTCAATGATTCAACAAACTTATAACAGAAAAACTTGAGGATGGGTGGTAAGTGGTAAGGTGGGCGACGGTGACATATTCATAATAGGATATTTTAAGACGGTATCTCGTATACATGTTTCGATTATACCATTTTTGCTATCAAACCTCTGAAACTAAAACCATACCATCCCTCCTTCCTTATCACTACACGGCAACGGTGAGAAGATATATTATGCAGTTTAGTTATGGAACATGTCGTATTTAGAGTGTAAGTGGGTCGTTATATTGCTCCCTTACTTTGCTGCTTGGTAGTATTGGTGTGATATGATATGCTAGGAACAATCTGGTGTGGTGTGATGGTGGTTGGCGGTGGCCTGGTTGAAAATGAGAGCAAACCACCTTGGAAAAATTTATGATTCAAAGATAATGGTCCCTCATTTTATCCCATTCACCTGGGAAATACGGATAGTAAAAATGTACAAGTAGTCAGTGATAAAGGGAGTGTGCGGTTGTGTGCGATACCCAAACAAAATTAGTACACTTCCAGCAACTACTCTAGCAGCTAAAATGTAGGTTCGGAAGCAGTATTATAATGATATTATTATGCAGAGCATGATGATGGCACTAAAACCACTTTCTTCGTACCACTTACTACTATACTTATAATAATAATATTAGATTAGAACACTATGCCATCAAGGTTAAAAGGGGCTGGAATCTTTAGTACTATCAAGTATTCTGTAAGAGAATTCCAGAGAAGAGCAGGAAGAAGAGGGAAGAAATAATAATACCATTTTCTTCTGATGACCCTCATCACATCATTTTTGATATGCATAATAAGTTTATGAGCTTGATATTACTGCAAATTGTTGTTTGTCGCATTATAATGTGCATGCGTGAAAGGAAAAAAAGTTATTGATGTGTTTTGTGTGTACGTTAGTTTCATGAAGATACTCTCTTCCACAGAAATTTTTAATAAATTAGATTCCGTCGGACACAGACACGACAAAACAGTTAAAATATTTGGGGTTCCGAAAATCGAATTGTTTTGAGATACGACGAAATACAGCATCAGAAAATAAGAAGGTGAATTCGTGAACTTTTTCATTCACGCCACGTGTTATTTAGAAGTGATCAGATCAATTAATGACTAAAATTGTTTTCCGGAATAAATTGATGGCAGAATTCATTTAATTATATGTTGTATAAGCTCAAGATGACGTATTGTGCACAGGCATAGGGTAGAGTATAATGAAATGTTTTCAAAACAGGCAACTAAATTATGTATCTGCTTTACAAAAGGAAGATCTTAATTACAGTAGCTTGATAGCTTGAACTCCTACTCAGGTAATGATGTAAATAAAATATATAAGCTCTGCTTGAAAATGTAACATGTTTCTCGTGGTTTTCTGAAAGATTTCAACTCACAGAGTTTACAGTGTCATCATCATTGTCAATTAAATATACCCTTTCTCGAGAGAAATTTGCAGATTGGGGTACAATGAGATTGACCAGATAAACATGTATGCATACTAAACTAACCTGAGATAATTACAGGTTAAATGCAAGAAGTATGAAATGTGACTTGTTTGTGATTCTCTTCCTGAATATTTTTTGCTGCTTGGAGCGTACTATAAATTAGTGTATACATTCATTATCAAGCATGTGTAATTACATTCTTTGATTCGTGTTTCTTTTCAATATACTCTTTCAAAAGAGCGAATGATAGTTGGAAAAAGTTTTGTTTTGTAAACTTGACTCATTCTGTAATTACGTGATATTGTTTAAAATGCAAATATGCAATTTTGTGAATGACAAGAACTAGAATAAAATTCAATAGCACTAAAGTCTAATGAGTACAACATGTCGTGCTTAATGGAGCAGATAAAATGATAACAAGTTCAACTGCTTTTACCACAGTACAATGGCGTTTACAGTGTAAACTTTGTTAGTCCTTTTCATGCCATAATGTCAGTTACAAGAACGACATGGGTTTCTAAATTGTCACTTTGATTTCGGCTTAGCTACAACCAGCCTAAAATTTTACAATAGTAAAATATCACGAAGATGGCCTTGTAGTGCTTATGTCACGTTTATGCACGTTGAGTGAATAAATTTCATTCCGACAAATACGCAAAAAA
Source organism: Entomobrya multifasciata (assembly GCA_034693345.1). NCBI lineage: Eukaryota > Metazoa > Arthropoda > Collembola > Entomobryomorpha > Entomobryidae > Entomobrya > Entomobrya multifasciata. Next base: position 21,900 of record JAQFXM010001610.1, on the reverse strand, counting down.
TGCCACATAACATTTGTCAGAAACATTGAAAAGCTGAATACACTTTTGCAGTGCTGTGAAGCGAAACACGAAAGATTTTATCGGTTAGAGTATAGTTACACGTGAAATTTTACAACTTGTAAATAGTAATTCGCAGTTATAGCTGTCAAATGGACTTTTAACAAAGAGAGTGATTTGTGCGTGCAACAAATAAATTAAAAGTTCATTCCGTAATGTGCGCTTAACGGTGTCGTGCTTGATTGGCTTTACTGCATTGGTGTAAAATTACATTGAAGTTCTCTTTAAGGAAATGGGCGTACCACACTTTTAATATGTACTAAATATTTTATAAGCCACTAAAAATAAAACAACTTACATAAAACGTACATTTAAAGAAACTTTTTTTTTACTTTTCCAGTTTAGCGAATGACCATGAAAAGTAACATTACACATGTTTTTATGGATATGATTGATGGTCATTTCCAGACAAAACTGTTGTTTTTGCGCCATGCGCTATGCTATTACGTGACACAAGAAAAATGTACACAAGAAGTCAGGTTTTTCTCCTTAATGACAAGTCAACTACGGTGCCGTATAATGTGCAAATCCGCTGATTAATTATGAAAAGTACAAATTGGCAATATAACAGGAATAAGAAGTGAAATATGAAATCAAATTAACATTTGCATAGCAAAGATTTGCAGCGATAAAATATATTACGAAGAGATTCTACATAGTTAGTTGTTTGGAATCTTGTAACTTTTATGGTTTAGTTATGCCATATCTTAAAATACTTTTAAATTGCAACATTTCTTTCAATTCTTTTACAGATAAGCATGTACTAAAATGATTTATTTACAAATAACTAAAGTGTTTGCATACACCATTATATATTTTTTACGATTTCTTTTAGTGGAGATGGTCTATCACAACATTGAAGAACACACATAATCAATAACAAATTTTTTGTTCCTTATCTTGCACCAGAAACAACCATAATCTAAACAAACAGCCCACGTAAAAAATTTTAAAACACCTTTTCATCAGCAATAAATTTGGTTTTATCTTCCATCTTAATGGTTTTGTACATTGTACACCTCATGAATTCTCGTATCGACTCTGGTCTAAACCACTTTGGTGTTTTTTCGCTGTCGTTCGTAAGTCAAGGTAAATTTCTAGCAGCCATCACACCGGATGAAAAACATTATGTTTATATTACTCTACATCAAGATGGGTGACTTTTATGCACTCGAACTATGTAACATAACATGTCATTTGTCATTTCTGCCAATAAACTCTCCCGAACTGGTATATTAAGTACTTATTTACCTGACTCAGAGTGTCACAATAAATAAGAAAGTCAAGATCTAAATCCAGCCAGGCTAAGACTCAACAAAAATATTCAATGAAAATTACAAGGTTATATTTTTACTATACGCATAGGGACGCTTCACATAAGGTGTATTGTCAAATATAATGTGTTGAATAACTAATATGAGAAAAAGGGAAGCCCACCTACCAGGAAGTACTCTCATGCTTGAAAACTCCTAACAAAAGGACATTCTATCATTATCTTCATTGTCATCATCAGCTCAACTAGTATATTGAATACATTTTTATCTAAAAAGCTAAATCGATCGATTGACTATTTTTATGTGTGCCCTCCCGGGAATTTTTTCACACAGCTTGTCGCATAATATCTTTTTTCTTCTTTTCTTAGTAGTTCAATGTAGTGTACAATCTTGCATTTTACTTTTTCACTTAGCCATAACAAAGTATAAAAACTGCATTTATCCACCTTTTACTCATCTCTCCTCTCTCTGTTCTCCAACTTAACTTACTAACCATGCAAAAAAATGCTCTTCATCTTCTTCGTCGAATATACAAAGTATATGTGGAATAATATACAGATAATAATATGGAATTCACCAAACGAGTGATAAATGCTGGCAAGTAATAAAATAAAATGGCTTCGGTGTCAATTTCCATTTATTCTTGCCTGAGTGAATGAATAAACCAGTATGGGGACATAATATCTATTGCATTTTCACGTGCATTGGACGAGATGGTACTCCATCACTGCTTGTAAATATTAGCTTCTTGTTCAGGAAACTTTATAAGTTGTGTGAAACAGCAGGTACTATCGCGGATATTGCACATTCTTCTCTCTTTCTCTACCTCCCTCTCAAACTCTTTTGAGTCCTCCGACTATTATCACCAACATTATTGTCTGCTCTCTCTCTATAAAGGAAAGCAATAGGTAAATTGTCAAAAGTCAAATAATAGGAGTAACCCCAGAAGAAGTGAAAGAAAAACAATGTTTTTCCACATGAAACTGGCAATATTGTCCTACTACAGTTTTATTACATAGCGAAAAATTGGGTATGTCCATAAATCACGTCATCATTTTTCAACTTTGTAGACTTTTACTTGACTTCATGGAGAAAAGATGTATGGCGTTGCCAAAATATATTGCATTATTCATTTCAAAAATAGATAATGAATCTTTCCCATTAACATTCCAATACTCTGGTTGAATTCATTCCCCGCAAATTAGTTTTTACATCATTCATTGTTGAATGCCCCCTTTTATATGTATATTGTCTCGTCTTTAGTACACTTTTGCAAGGCCAGGATATTGCCCCTCATTTTTCCTTTTTTTGAATGAGCCTACTTTTTTACTTTGTAAAAAGGCGAGAAAAAAGGGTTACTCCCACAATAAAATGTATCAATCTTTCTTTCTTTTTGTTTTCGTTACCAGTCCACTTTTTACTTACAATTGGAATGTGGGACAACCATACTTACATTTTATACTCATACGATAAAAATGGATGTAGGATGATTTCCTTAATAACATTATAAGCTTCCCAGATAGAAAATTAAACCTTTTACTAGCTAGTGAAATCCATTCAATTTTCTTTCCACGTGGAAGTCACAATACCATTCTGTACTTTGCTCCGCCGCTGCCGATCCAAACCCATTTTTTCCGTCAAATTCCATTCCATCGCATTGCTGAAGTAACAGTCTGTTATGTTAGGCTACCTACTTAATGTTGACATTGAGAACACGGCAATTTCCCTTCTAACCTCCCACCATCCACCTTCCTTTACTCGATTCCGTTACACCAAATTTAAATTTGTAGTACCTATTTACCCACTACTGAGCAATTGAAACACGAATGAATAAAAAAAGAACCTACTGTAGTTTTTCCGTGTGTGTGATATTCGACATCCGTGATTGAGCACGCTATCACAGTAAAAAAGGCTACCTTTTTTCTAGAGAACCAATTCGCCGAACTCCTCAGGAGCCACATATAATATTTTTTCCATATGTATATGTTTACTGGTGGTATGTTTTGGTGTGTTGGCGTTTCGTTTTGCTATAGTCAGTTTTGTGGTCATTGTGCATGATGATTTTGATGAAGTGGGTGCCAGTAGTGATTGCGATTGCAAATAAAAAATAAGTATAACAGTAACAATGCAGGCAATTCAATTCCTCCCTGGTTTTTCAATGGAATGTATAAAGGGTTTAGTCTGTCGAAAAAGGAGAAATTGCTGGTCACTTCGTAGTGTAACCTATCATTATTTCCTCATTTCCTCGGAGTCAATGCAGTTGAACAACGAGAATGAAATAAAAAATCAAACTACTTTAACATTAATTTAACAACAAAACAGTACAAAAACCATACATCAACCCTTATGATCAAAGTAACAAAAGTCATGTTTCTCTATGTATTATAATATAAGTATATTCACAGCCATAATAATAATAACTGTTGACCTTTCTGCGGGCATCTCACATAACATAAAGCAAAGTAACCCCTTTATATAAATTACATATATGTAAACAATTTATTGTGCACGTAAGTATTCTAAAGAAGAAAAAATAATAGATATTATAAGAAGCAACTACACATTATTTACTGCTATTGCCACCACCATTAGAGCAATAAGAAAATCAACAGGAGTGAAATAATCAGAATAAAAAATGGCATTGGTTTGGTTTGGTTTACAAAGGAGTAAAAGTAAAAAGCAGAGCAGTTTGCTTACCCACTAAATGTGCACACAACAAGACAGAATGATAATATATTGGGCTTAAGCTCATTTCGTGTATGACAAATGTATGCTATTTTCGCATGCATGTATGCAAGTATGCATAGACATTCACGCACTCAAAATGATTTAATGGTCCATGGTGGTATAAAGCAAACGCAATTTAATAATTTAAAATTCAAACTAAGAAGGTAGGTAGATATAAGACAATGTTTGTGTGACTTGGACTTGGACTGGGACCACTGGCAGAAAAAAATGTAGAGAAAAGCCGACACATTAGGCACTAGGCACATAACTTGCGTTCGTCTTGAGCAGTTAGCCGACGAAATTAATGTGATAAAAAATTTCAAAGGGGGAGTGGAAGATCATGAAATACAATTGCAAAACTGATGAAGGTGAAATACGGTCTTAATGGCAAATTCAATCTTTTTAAAACCCATGCCATGCTCATTGCTGAATAAAAAGATGAGATGAAAACTGATCAACCGAGAGAAGGAGAGAGAAAAAACCTGTTTTTATTCTTGTGAAGCAATTCTCTTATGATCAAAAGAATGGAATGAGTAAGTGAGTAAGAGGCAGACAGAAAAGGTAGGAGTATATAGGGACCAGGATGAAGAGAGATTATTTTCATAACTAATTCATGTAGAATGGCTGTTTAGCTTTAGGCTTGTCTCTACTTTGGATAAAATAGTGGCTGACTGGACTCAATGATGATTATTGTTGCATTCATGATCATTTTTTTCTCCTATGCCAGATGATAATGGCCAATGATGATGGTGATGGTAAGTGCACTGGTTTTGCAGATGCTTCAAAGTTTAGCAATGGGAGAAGAAGGTAAAAAATGTATGTACACACACACGGTTCATGTACTATAATAGGTTGATTGGGAGAGATGTGAATGCGAAGAAAAATATTGATGAGGATGAAAATGTTTAATTCACATGTGTCTCATCGCTTTGTTTACTTGGCATTCCGTTTTGTCCGACTCACTAGTGACCAGTATGTGACTGGGGTTCTAAATGGCCTTGTTTCGCGTTTTGTTATACGACTTGTAACAATCCTATGATTTTTGCGACTTGTTGTGTAATACACGTTAATTGCATAAACGGTAAACACGATAGGACAACAAAGATAAGAGCAGGTGAAAGAAAGACAAAAAAACTAGCAAAACTTTTACTAATAATCTTACATTGTATGTAGTTTTGTAGTTGTTTCCCGAATCGATTGTTGAAAATCAGAAACAGTTTTGATTGGTTCTTTGACAATAGTTTAGTTTTTGTCTTCAGAGATCATTTAAAGATGAACAGTTTCAGACCAACAAATTATAAAATTTCAAAACATTCAAACAAGTTAATATATTCTGCTAAATTAGCTCCTGATTTTCAACTTTGTTTTCTGCAACAAAAGTACTATGCATAATAATTTTTGTGTATTATTTGTTCTCAGTTGTCAACCTGTCAGTTTAACTCATCTTTTTATTTTTAACCGATCATACATACTGTCAGACACACACTTCATTTCAATAATTTAAGGCTACTGGTCAGCTTTGACTTGTTATTTGCTGCCATCGTAAATTCTGCTCGTAGTTAAACCACATCACTCATCTTTCTCTTTATTATATTTTTGTTTGTTGATTTTGTGAAGTTGAAGATCGTTTATTATGGCCACGGTGTGAATATTTTGACTAGTGAATTTATAATAATCGCCTAAAAAAGGGGAGCAATAACTTTAGGTCACTCTTCAATAGCTTTTTTTCCATTTGGCCAAAGGTGTCAAATGTTGATATGTGTATATTATGGAAAAGAAAGAGGTGTGGGTGTGTCCAAAATGCAGGATAAGTTATGGGTGACAATCGTCGTACTATTTGGATTTTTTGAACTCGCCCATTTAATGCCTCTTTTGTAGAAGAATGGACAAGCAGCTAATAAAAGCTCTCCAAAAAAATCCGAAAACACTAAATGTAAAGTCAATTTCACGTTTTATCGCTCTCTTCACACATACAAACATTTTGCATCTTGCATTTAGATCGCGATCGGACTTATATCGATGACCAAAATAGCTGGTTCTAGTTACCTCCTTTTGCCTTTTACCAAAGCTAAAATTCTGACAGTCATCGAGTACGGTTCGGTGCGACGCAAAAAGTGTGAAGTGAAACTCAAGTATGTACTTCAGCTTCAGCGTCCGCTTACATAAAAAATTTCAACCAGTTTGTTGGATTATAAAATTGCTGACGGTGATGCTAGTTCAAAACTAAAAAACTATTTTTCTCGCGTACCACAAGGAAAGGGCAGTGTTTACAATTTACATACATATTGCCCCTTCTCAAGGTTTAAAGAGAGAATACTACAAACTCACTTTTTTTAGCTATGAGCTATTACATAAGGTCTTGGGTTCAGTTTACATGGTTTTACTTTTATTTTGCCGTGTGTGACTCAACTCGGCCACTTGAAACTTGGCTGGTCATGGTAAATGACCTTGCTCACTATCACGAGAGCCCCATAACCATCGCCAACTAAACCGGATGTAGCTTTTCCGAAGAAAACGCTGTCCATACATTTTTCTCCTGCAATAACATTGCCCCGGGATATCCCAAATGTCCATCGTTCTCTTCAGAGAGAAAAAAACAACGACACGGGAAAAAATACACATTTTAGTTTTCCCTTTTCCTTGTACCGCAGCAGTGGCGGCGGTGGTGGTGGTGGAACGGTGGCAGTGGCTGTTTTTAGTGTTCCTGTTGTCGTGACTTGAAAGAATACTAAAAAACGAATACATGTTTTCCTTTTCATTCCTACTTTTCCTCCTTATTTTCTCCTTCACCACGTCTCCACCCAAGTGTAATTCAAACTTCCATTAAGTTTCATTTCATTCATTCCTTTAACCAAACCATGATGATGGTGATGATGACGATGGGTACAGTTTTTACTAATAGTGATGGTTTTGTATTGTATAGTGTGCTTGTATAAGATGTGGTTTTGTTATGTGGTTAACAAGAGAAAGAGGTGCATTAATTTCATTTATGGAATAGTTTGAGGGAAAAAGAGGAAAAACTTTTTCATGACAGCTGGTGTTCGAATAATCTTGTGAATGACTCCACTTTCCGTTTTTTTCTACCCTTTTTCGATGCCAAAAAATAAATGAAAAAAGCATGTGGCAGAGGAAATAGAAAGCACGCTATTTGTTATAAGGAGGAGAAAATTAATGTTGGATGTCTGATAAACAAACAAGTAGCATAACACGTCAAGGTAATTGCATTATTGTTGATTGAGAGGTGATTATCAGACACGCTCTAAATATTGTGATATCTGAGGTTCTTTTAGTTTCACATATATTACATATGCATTAGGGAAAGAAAGTGAAAAACAAATATTTGCTTTTCTTTGTCGGATAGTTATAATACACAGAGCTATACAAGTTATGCATGCAAAAACTGTGATGTTGTAACAGATAAAGGGGGTGTGTGTGGGATGATGGGAATAGAAATTAGGTAGCATTTTCGATATTACTTTATAAGTTACGTATAAATGGGTATAATTCAAACATCTAATTAAAGAGTGCCGTTTAATCTGGCTGATTGGTCTTTCATGAAAGTAAACATTCAACGGAGTGTGCAAAACAAATATGTGTACTCAGTATTTATTTACATACAAAGAATATGTGAAAATATATTACTAAAATTAATTGGATACTTGATGTAAATTAATTTAGGTAGAAAACTTGCATTTTGTGCTAAGTAAGAATTTTTATTTTTGTTTAGGATTCTGTATGAAAAAGTAACCTGTCACTGGCAATCTACATAAAAGGAAAATTTGAAACTACACCTGAACCCACTTCACCATTTACGTCATCAAAAAATGGAGGACTTAAGCTCAGATTGGGGTGATAGTGCTACATTTGACAACGACACCAATCTCTCCTCTAATGATACAATCATTAGTACAACTGCGTCTCCAGCAGCGGCGACGCAGGGATATTGCGGACAAGACTTTAAAGCATTTGGGGACGCGTACACAAAAAGTATTCATGGATATACGAGTTTAGCAGTGTGTGTTTTTGGAGCTTTGGCTAATTCACTCAACTTGATTGTTCTCACACGAAAGGAAATGATCAACCCGACAAACGCCATTCTCACTGGACTTGCTCTTGCAGACCTATTAAATATGGTGGAGTACATACCTTATGCCATTTACATGAACTTTCTTCCAGCCGCTGATGGCGGAACAAGAAAAACATACGGCTGGGCTTTATTCGTCCTAGCGCATGCAAACTTTTCTCAGGTAAGTTTATCTCAACTTTAACCTTTTCTTATTATTTCTGAGAAACATAACAAATAATTATTTCTCCACTGAGAAATCAATTTTAAATATATCCGTCTTATGTTTGTTTACAGGCTTGCCACACGATTGCCATTTGGCTAACGCTGACCCTTGCTGTATGGCGTTACATCATGGTAGCAATGCCCCTAAAGTGCAAAACCTTGTGTACCATGGATCGAGCAAAATGGGCAATAGGTTCGGGCTACCTGGTGTCTCCACTTCTTTGTTTACCTATTTACTTTACGTTTTCCATAAAGGGTATACCCGCATCTGCATTTACCAAAGCAGCAGCAAATGTAACCACAACGGTAGCGCCGTCCACAACTACAACAATTGCAACAACAACAAGCGAATTTCTCTTTGCCTCTTCGACCACACCAAGTCCTCCAACTCAAGAGGATCTCAAATATATTGTAAATTTATCAGAATTGGCAATCGAATATCCGTTTCTCAGGAATACAAACTTCTGGCTCTACAGGTAGGTCATACCTGCAAGAAAGAGTAAATAGTAAATAATGAGTGAAATGGATTTCCAAAGAAGTTCAGATTGATGATGATGAGAAGATGAGATTTTTTCCTAAAAATAAAATTAACTAGTTCGGTTTTCAATAAGCACGTGCTTCCATGCTACTTTATATTCTGTGATGAATGAATGAAGTGAACCGAGTATCTTTGTCGTGGGAATTGGCCAGTTGCTTGTTTGTCCGAGTTCAAACGATAAGAATCTTACAGGTCTTTTTTTCTTGGGATGAGGGCTATCCTGCCCATTTTCTCTATTATTTTCATTTATTTCTTCCCTTTTTTGGGGAAATTACTCTCATTCTCGTGAAAACTCATATGAGATGTTAGTGTGTGTTTAACCCTCATCCACATGCTGGTTGGCAGCTCGCTCATTTAGATTAATTGCCTTGTTACTGGAGAATGAAAAAGAGAATGTGAGCGAAGGAACGAACTACACAATGAAAATCTGAAGAACGTGATACTCGCAAAGGAACGGCAACAATTTCCTAAGATCAAATTTCTCGGACGGTCTGGTTCTTCAAGTCCATCTTGTAGAGAGGCATATTAGGTGCATATATAGCGCAATATACCAAATAGCAAAATGACTACAATGGCTACACAACAGCGACACATCAAGATGATGATGATGGTGATACCTCTAGCTTGCAAACTAATAAAATAGAAGAGAACGAACGCATGCGAGTATTACATTTCATGTTTTGTCATTATCTCCGAGCATCTCTAGTTCTCTGTTTAAAGCACAATAAAAGCTGTGGGATGTGGTTGTAAGCCTATTTTGATGGTCATAAATCGAGGAAAACGCTGTATACTAAATGCAGTATGAAAGTCAAATTGATTTGCATGCTGAGAGCGAAATCGAGATATGAATTGAGAAAATAACGCGCATCTATTCTATATCCAATTTCTTCCGACTCGACGGACTGGGATGTTTACGTATTTTTACCCTGGATTGGATATGTGTGTGTGTGTGCCACGTGCTTTGCGTTAATCTTATCAAATGGTATCCTGTTTCGACTCTCGAACAATAAGGCAACTGTATAAATTGCCTCTTATTCAAAATGGAATGTACTATTTCAAAGTACATCGTTTCATTTTTATCATCAACAAAGCTCTCTGTTCAATTTAGCTGAATATCTAATTTGCGCTACAAGCCTACTTTTTATTATTAATAGATAGCAAATAGTGTGTGCTACCAAACGCTCTACATATATTGAAGTTTAATCCAAATGAAATATGGTTTCTCCACCTCTCCTCCGTTTCATAAAACGCTGGGACGAATTATGTTCACTCTGCCAGCTTTTGTCCTCCTGTTAAGGGCATCAGTGTACCGAAACACATTTAATAACGAAATTTTGGACAAATTATATATGAACCATTTTGCGCGCTTTAATGGCATTACAGTGTAGTGAGAGGACAGCCGTTATCATTGAAAGCTTCTTTCACTTATCTACTTAGTTTGTTCAAGCAAAGAAAACACACGGCAATGCTATACCTACCTCTGCACTTATGTTGGCGTTCAGTGACATTAATAATGTAGAAATGACTCCGTTTCATCATCTATTATTATGAGCAGCACTACTTTGGTAGGAAAATGTCTTGAATACAAAATAGGCAGTAGGGATAGTTTATGAGTTTAGGTGAGATTTATAAAGGGCACGTCTTTGAGTAAAGTAAACTTAATTCAAAACACTGCATTGCATTACTGTCAATATCGAAGTATAAATATATGTACATATTCTAAACGTGGATGGAAAGTTTATCGCTTGAAAATTACAATTATTGTATTCTTCAACAGCAATCTCCAATCTCATACATAATGCCAGATCTTTTTTAGATGAGGAAAATTACTTTACTCAGAACTGGACTGTCGTGTGTCCTTTCTATTTCTACCTGATCTAAAGTATCGATCATTCAAAAGGACAATTTCCCATTGAATTGGTATGAATATGAAATGAGATTTGTGCGAAATGGTATCATAAGCATATGGATCACAAACATTGCATAATATATCATCTTTTGTAGCAAAAGAATGGTGGCACAATTTTTATCGACATTCAAAATTGTATGGAAACGGAAACCAATGTATAAATTCCCATATGTCCCATAAATCACTTTCTAAGGAGAAAGCCCCGATCGTGTTGCTGTCAGATTCTACACACATGACTGGATTACCAAAATAGCATAAGTATTTTTTAAATCACGTCATCATTTTTATAATTCCCCTTTGTATTGTTAAAGATGAAAGAATAGATATTTCCTTTTCTGGAAAATCGGCTACCCTGGAGGGTTAGTACTGAGAGGCGACTTCTCCATAAAAATAGTTGGGCTATTACTGTAATTCACATGAAGTATCTTTGCCCATGGCTTTTATAGTGAAAGCCATGGGCAAAAAAAATACAAGTACACCATCGACTCATCATAAACCACCCCACATATGAGTGTCTTGAAAAAAATCCACAAATTTTCGGCTCTCTCCTGTCGTTCATTACAACTTATGGAAGTAAAGTTATGATTGAGTTTTTACTTAATTAATATTTTTATTTGTTTTCTTTTCATGCACTCTTCCATTGTCCAGCGTTGTTATAAAGCTTATTCCCTGTCTCATGCTCACGGTGGTAAGCTATCGCCTAATTAATTCACTAATGGAAGCGAAGAGACGAAAGGACAAGCTAATGGCGAACAAGCGTGCAGCTGGTGCAGGAAATCATGCTGGGTCTCCATCAGGAGGTGGTGGTCCTACAGCCAGGAACAACACACGTGGAGGTGAGGAATCAGGTGGCTCCGACCGCACTACAAGAATGCTTCTGGCTGTCCTTCTCCTCTTCCTAATTACAGAGTTTCCTCAAGGTCTTCTCTCTCTTTTGAGTGGTCTACTGGGTGACGCTTTCTTCAAGTCATGCTATATCCCTCTTGCCGACCTGATGGATTTTGTGGCACTGCTCAACTCTGCCATTAACTTTATCTTGTACTGCTCCATGAGCAAAAAATTTAGGGACACTTTCTCCAAAGTGTTTTACGTTGACGAGCTAGCCAAACTGAGACACAGACACCGGAGGGCATCAATTAACCATCATATTGCCGCAGACAATAGTACGAGCAGACAACTTTTGGAGAAATTCACCAACAACACGGAACAAACTTCGGTGTGAATTGCAAATACTGTTCTTCTACATTTCACATTTATAAGGACCCAGTTTCACATTGCCCCAGAATGGGGCACATAGTCGTGTCGTGTGAGTGAATACAAAAGTACCAGTTATTTTACGTATTTTACTAGTGCATATAGATATCTAAAGTTCGAGATTGTTAAGATAGATGCAATCAATGCAATGTAAAGTGTAAAGTGATTCTGTATTTTATGTATGCTTGATGAGATGATGAGCTGTGTTTGTGATGATGATGTCCTATATATTTACATCAAAGTCATTTTATCCGTCCTTCCAAGAGCGATGAAACTTCTTTATTATGATGACGGGCTGATTTGAAAATGAGATGAACGTTTCGCGCATCATGCGCATTGTTATCGTATCGTGTCGTAAGAATGAGGAAAAAATATATTGTAATTTAGCAACTTTTTTGAATGAAAACAAGTTTTAGTTTGTTTGCTACAGCTTTATAAAAGTTTAATGAGTTCAATAAGCAGATCTTTTGTCATGTTAATGTTCACAACAACTAAAAAGTGAGCATTATTGTTTACTAAATGGTTAAAACATGTGTAGTACTTTGCTTACATGCTAAAAAGTTTCGGATGTAATAATAATACATTCTACAAAGTTCCTTGAAAAAAGTTCAAAAAAGTTAAGTTGGAGTTTTAATTTCTTCGTGTAAATGATATTTTTGCTGATGCTGATGTTATCATTGTCATTTAAGTGTTGTTGTTGATGCTGTATATATAAATTGCGACAAGTAGTACATGGGTACCTCTTTGTATTTCCTGAAAATAGCATTTTTATGATAATAAATAACAAGTCATTTTTCTACGTGCGTGCATAGTAAACGTATCACAGGGTTCCTTCTTCTATATGGCAGGTTTGCGAGATTTCTAATTATTTTTTTGATATTTGATGATGATGCTAAAATCTGTAAATAAGTAGTATATGGACACATAAAACTGCGTTGTAAATTTTATTAAATAGGTGTGCAATTCAAATAGCCATACTGGATATGAAAATTTACTATTTATATTTCATCTCAGCGATTATGAGGGTGAGTGAGGAGCAAAATTATTATTCTTAAATGTCAAATGGTGCTTGGAGATCGTAAGTCTTTTTTGTAGCCTTTGCTATCAGAAATCAAATAACTAAAGAATGCGCAATGTAAATACGATAACAATGAAGTTTATATGACGAAAATCATTTAAATTACAAAGTATTTCTAGAAATATAAAAATAGAATATGTATGAGATGACTACAGATGGCAATCGTAAAAAGTGTATTTAAAGAAATGCGCATATATGATGTTTTGTTGAATGAGTGTTTTGATAATATATACTCATCATGATATGATCTATAGAAAAGTAATTTAAAAGTACGTCATGGAATGAAACCAGTTGCAGTTAGTTGTTGTGTTTCAGAATCTGAAATTCAGATGTATATTATGTACACACACGATACACTGTTGATAAAGTTATGTATACGTGCTACTCCTTAAAATTAGTCGAATGTGTTGTGATGTGATGATTTTGATCAAGTTATCAAAATGCAGAAAGATGGGATGGGATGCTTTAGGTGGTGAACAAAGAAATGCGTCGTAAGAATATACGTACATGAATTGTAAATGTACCTTACGTGATGACAATGTGTAAAAATATACCTTTATAAAGATATTAATATGAATGCAGGAGAATGCGAAATGAGTTTAATGAATTGAATTGATTATAAGAAGATCGAAAAATGGCTTTTGATCAAGAGATTAAAATAAAACTATTTGTAGTAATTAAGTAATTTAGGGTTGTATGATGAGTACTGTATATATTTTGAATTAAAAACAGTCAGTTTAAAAAGTATTTTTGTTCATTAATTTAAGTATCGATATTCGATTGATATTATGTTACTCGCAGTCAGTATACTTATATAGCATTATTTATGTACAATGTATGTGTTTATTTATTTATGTAAAGAAAATAAAAATTACCGTATCAGAAAAAATATAGCGTATCAATATTTGTTATTTTGTTCTAAAAGTAAAAGCAAAGTGGTGAGGCATGAAGAGAGGCATGTTTACGCAGTTTAATTACGCAGCTAGTTACTTAATAATAAATGTGTCCTCCAAAACACCAGAATAAACAAAGTTGGTCTATAGCACAAAAGTAAGTATGAAATAAACCACAACAGATCCTAAATTTGGACCAGAATGCCGATGTTTTCTACGAAAAACATTCTCAGGTACTTACGTCACAAACAGTTTTCTCTTTTACTTGATATCAGTCGTAATTATATCACTTTATATGGAATTGAATTTGTCTTTTTCCATAAAACAAGGCACAGAAAACTCATTGTCAGTTGATAAAGATTAAAGTTGAGGCCACTCAAGTGTGTTCGTTGTCAATAACATGATCTGTCTAGAAGGAAACATCCGGAAGGACTTGCCAAACTGTCAACATCAACATCTTTGTTTTCTTCCAGCTATTTCGATTTTCATTATATATTGCGTGTAGTAGGTAAAGTACATGTAGGTCATACACATGTTTATATTTGGCAGTGGAATACACGGATATGAAGTTTTACCCATTCAAACTAAAGTTCCAACAAATACGAACCAATTTCCACGTAAGATCAAGCTTTGTAAGAAAGAAGCCAGTGCGAAATTTCCAATCGTCCATGGTCAATGGCCTGAAATTAGGTGATTATTTGCGTCTTTGCATGATTCCACGTTTACTACTAAAACCAGCCGTGTGTAAATGCAATACATAGGTACTACACAAATATTTGTAGATATACAAATTTGTTTACGAATTCGGGTCGTCCCTCACCGAATTTTTTTTTGGTCGTAGACACTTAAGAACATCATAAAAGATAAATTACCTATATTTCATGATTTGGGAATTTAAGCGCATTGAGTACAGATTAAATAGGCTTTATTGTTCTATTTATTCCACATCAATTGTAATCTATCGAATTACATTTTTGAAGAGTCGACAGTCGACATATGTTTCTTTTCTGACATCAAAGGTTCCTGTGATGATTTGAAGATGGTTTACTTAGCACAGAAGTGGATAACGCCGGGAAATTTTCAGAAAAAAATACAAAGCTATATCTTTTATGCTTTGGTCTACTTGATACATTTACATAATTCACTACCCACGGATGATGGAAGAATGATGTAACCAGCCAGTTAGAAAAAACTACACGAATCCCACTTCATTATAAAATTTGATCTCCCTTGAAAGAAAGCGTTTAAAATATGTAGAGTAAAAAGTTTGTTTCTCTTTCACTCGGCAGAACTTATGCGATGCGAAAAGGTTTGGAATTCCAGGTAAGTAATTTAATTATGCTTTGATTAGAAACAAGATATTACACTTTTGAAGCAAAAAAAGCACAAATAAAAGCATTTGTCTCAAGTATGCTATCATTGAAGTAATCGGTACTTCGGTACTGCCACTGCGTCATTTGTTTAATGTACGACTAACAAAATGTGGTTAACATCAACATCATGAAAAGTTTTGCCGACTTTCACTCAGTGGATCCACGCAACTAAACAAGTTGTGACAAAGTAACCAAGAAAAAAACATTTTATAAACTTTTAGATTAATTTTTTATACACTTTCTAGTGAAATGCCATCACGAAAAACATTATTAGATCCGATAGAAAGCTTATTTGAAAAAAATACATTAAAAAAGTGTGTCGCAACTTGGAACACCTTGGCCAATTGTAAAGGTAGATATGACACTCGGGTTTTTGGATTGATGCCATTATAGGTTTCTAAAAAGCCACATGAAAATGTCACTTTATACTTGCTAAAGAAAAGAACTTCAAACAAAATGAATGTTTTACTGTCAAAGTTGAGTATGTGATGTTCGTCGTAACCTTTATGTCCGATTCAGGTAAATATTGAGGTCATATTTGAATAGCATGCATACATACATAGATCTGGTCAGTAGCCAGCATTAAATTTTGAAAGGTTATTTTTGCCATGAAACTACTTCTAATCCATCTTGATTAAGTTTTACGTAAATGTATAGAGTTATTGCACAACTAACTGTAAACGAGCAAAAATGGTATGGATGAAAAAGTAGATATGAAAACAATTGGACTCCCTATCATATATTTCAAAAAAAAGTACGTCATTCCATTGAATAAATTCGAATCATATTCTTCCGTCGATTGAGATATCAAAGGTTGATGTTCAATGAAAAAAAGGAAGCCTTTCCACTATGTAGCATGAGATATAATACAAAGAAGTATGATTTAACAAAAAAAGCTCCATAACATTTGGATATTGGAATTTTAGATAAAAATACACATTTCTAAGTAGACATCCAATAGTTTTAGATACCCTATTTCGATGAAGTCAAAAAAATCCTGTTTTTCCCCAAAAAAGAATTTAGGTTTGGGATTTCCCATCTCTCTATTACTAAGTATGAACATACGGATTACCCTCAATGAAAACTGTACCCTTTCAATGAAAGCAACTCTTTCTGTTTGGGTACACTACATGCATACATGAATAGTTGTGTAAAAGAAAAGAATATCTTATTATAGTAGTATGACACACTAATATTATGACCCGACCCTATAAACATTGGGGTTTCACTCATTGGTTCTTTGACTTCATTATCAAACAATAGAAACCACAATTTATGCTTTCTGCTTGTTTTGCTGGAATGAATGATATAGAAATCCCGTCAATGAAAGAAATTAATACAGAAATGAGTTTGATGAAGTGGTGTGAAATGTGGGTTACATAGTTGATTTCTAAAGTATCTTTACATAAAATCACACAATGGAGTTAGTGATTCCAGTTAACTTTGTTTTGAACTTTTAGCCTAAAGCTGAATAGTATTTAAGGACTTTTTCCAGAAATCGTTCATTTTATCAACTGAGCTGCTCGAGTAGTAATCCCAATTCCAGATTTCAATTTTCATTCACTAAAATACAAAAAAAAACTTCAATTTAACGAGAAATTAACTTTCAAATATTACAAAGGACAAATTTTGTTTGAACACTGAAATAATTTTTTAAGGAACAATGGGAAATTCCAAGGCGCAGTTTCTAGGATTGGTAGCTTTCGTGTCATTGGCGGCGTTGATTTCAGTGTCTCAATGCAATAACGTAAGAATAATAAAAATTTGGTTGAGACATGAAGCATTTATTGTTAAAGTTGATTATAAATTCGATTGTTATCTCGCTTTATAATTTTTTTTCCAATATTACATTTTAAAATAGACCAATCATCATCACAGCCAGAGCCAACACCGCCATCCATGTTGTTCCCACAGCCATTGTATTCGGGTGCGTTATGATTCTTACACTGGTGGTTACGACTGGTATAGTGGATGCTGCCGTTCAAGCGACCCTTGGGCTGAATCATATTGCCATGCTCATCCAGATGGATATTACGTGGTTCATGGATTCTGTGATTTCGAACGCGAATGTTTCTCCCGAAGCAATATTTCCTCCATTGACATTGTCAATGAAAAGGTACACAAGGTCAACCAAACTGAGATTGCGATGGAATCCTGATTTTATAAGTCTATATCACAAGATAAAATTTATAATTTACTATTTATAGCCTGCCTGTCATTTTATTTATTAATGATTAAAAAATAATTGTATTTTTAACTGCGTATTGTCTTTTTCAACCTTCATTAAAGTCCACTCTTACTACTGCTTTTATGAAACACATTGACATATTATTTCTAACCCGAGAGAAAATTCGAAGATAAACTAGACATCGTTACTCTACTTAGAAACCATTACTGTGCATAAAAGCCATAAAATTTGAGCAATTTTCCTGTTGAATGAAACATGAAAATGTTCGTATTGCTCAAAACGAAAGACAAGGTAAGCCTTAGACAGTAAAGAGCGGAGATTTATATCGTGGCCTCGATTGTAACGGGTTTACCAACTTGCAGAAAGGATTGAAAATTTCTCCACATTCTTCGTCGTAAAGCCAGTACTTTTACTATTACTAACTTCAGTCTTCTCCATCATTCTTCCTTCCGTGTGAACTAGAAATTATAAAAGTATTAAGCTGAACCTTTTAAACGCTAATGGCGCTGATAACTGCAGATAAGAAAATTTCCACCTAGACTTGAAACATCTCTCTCTCTCCTTTCTCTACAGCAGCATAGTTATTTTATAATGTATAATTTGTCAATAATAGCATCGACTTCATAAATATGAATGATTGCCGACTTCACTCGAAGTGGGATAAAACACTTTTTATTGTCATCATATCATCCGCGTATTTTCGGTTGATGTCGTAGTTTTAAGCCTCATGGGTTGTGTGTAGAGTGCTGGAAGAAAAATATACTCCAAATCTATTTTAGTACTTTAATTGTAATTAGAGAAAATTGCATGTAGATGGTTTAATTACATCCATAAAGCAGTATTAATGTAATTTACTTTGTAATTTATGTAGAATTGGAATAGAAGTAAAAGGAAGGCAGCAATTTTAAACAATTAAAAATCCCTTTGAAACAGCTTTTTACTAGAATTTTTTAAACAATTAGATCATTTTAGGCCATTCTGTCCTTTTTATATGCTTAACTCAACAATATTTCCGAAACATTTGCTGAGTTAAAGACAAAAGGTACTATAATTGATATATTTTCTCTGAAGAAAATTTTCATTTATTTCAACTACAAACATGAATGGACTTATGCCTAATCGTATTTTGTAGCGCATAAAATATTAACTCAAGTAATGCATTTCTTTATCCTTTGTGATGGAGAAAGAAATAGTGATAGTTGAGTTTTCTGTGCGAACTTTTTCACCGGTAAGGGTACTCCATAAGAATGGGAGTTGAGTTGACTTTTTAGGAAGAAGAACAAATGGAGAAGTTGCTATTGAATGCACACATGAATGAATGAGTTTTGGGGATTAAAGGTGAAAAGAATGAGTGTGTCTGTCTGGAATACGAAAAAAGGTAATATTGAATGAAAAGTGTAGTTTTGGTGGCTTTGTAAACGACTTGCACACGTTGGGATAATGTAGAGAGGAGAAAGTTAAATTGCATACTGACTTATAAGTATACAGCTCAGAAATATACTCACTCTGTCATATGTTCTCATATAATATTTTCTGAATTAGATATACCATGCCTAATGCTAGCGTAAAAGTTTACGGCAGACAGCCATAAACCTTTGAGATAAATGATAAAAGTCAAGTGAACTCGTGCTGGGAAAGAGATATAAAATATTAGAAAAAAATCCTTATAGATCTTACTTCTGTGTAGATACTATATACCTACGTGGTAATTTCTGAATGGTAAAGGTGAAAACGACTTCATAGTCGACTTTCACTTCACTATTATTCCATTTTTAAGGTGTCAATGTAGTCGAAGCTAATAATGGAGTGGGCGTTAGAGATTGACGGAAGCCACGTGCTTTATTAAGACGTTTGCAGTTATCCTGCTTATAAATTTATGTTAAAAGCTATTGTATGTTAAATGACTTGAAAAGGTCAACTGTTTTAATAATATAAAGTTAGAACAAACCTCACTATCTATTCTCTTCAATATTTCATTTGAGCTAATTAAAAAGTGCCCATTATGCATGGGCACGAGTTGTCTTTCCGGAAGCTTGTTGTTTGGAAATCTTTTCATGTATAATACTTAGCTTTGACAAATTAATGAGTTCATTGCTACCCTACTAAAATTTAATTTTTAATGAATTCAGTACAATTACGTACTACACCCACACATAATTCTAACTTATGTATCGGGCACGTTTTTTAAATCCTTATAATTTTACGTTATGGACTATTTTGTATTAGGTTTAAGTTAATCTACAAACGTTATACACTTTCCTTTCTTTTAGCCATTTAGAATATGCAAAATTTACAAAATGTGACAACAATAAGCCGACACGCAACTTTGTTACCTTACTGCAATTATCTACACATTACAGCCAACTTCAGGAATTCTCGCATCTGTGCATCAGAATATAATGAAATGGTTATATACTTTTAAAAAGGCTCGATATTATACAACTTTTAGTGCCCACACAAATACACACTTTAACTTAAACAAACATGAGTTTTCTTTCAACATCAACCTGAGATGGGATGTAGAAAATGTGTTAGTCCAGACAGACAGTTTTTTAATTCGGACATCAAACAAATACACAAGCTGAATCAAAATAACATGTGTGTAATTAACACAACAACTCCATTAACTTCATGATCATGTCGTTTTGTAGCGGTATGTCATCCGCAAGCACAAGCAACTGAAAACAAACAGAGCAAATGATCTTAGATCCCCCCCTTTAAACCTAAGTAAATTACCAAGTTAGTGGTAACACTGTACATTATAATGGAACATTCGTGTTTTGCTTGACCGAGTTTGGGTGATGAGTTGCAGAAGTAGAATAGTAATTTCAGATCTTTAAAGTTTCATCGTAGGTAGATATATTTAAACACCACGGTAAAAACTTACCTGTCTCCCTTGATTTTACATGTTCTATACTTTTATGAATAACTATTAACTTCGGGTTTGGAGTTTGGAGCTGGAAATTCCTGTACTCATTAGAAAAAGCTTGTGATATGAGTGAGAACTTCTGTTTAACTTTTAAATAACTGTCATTTCCACTTTCCACAAATTAGGTACACTAATTTGCTTACTTTTTCTTCACAATAATCCTAGAGTCATTAAAATCCAATTCTACTTAATTATTTGGAATACAGTCAGGAATTCTTGTGATACATAATGTATATGGGTGTATGTATTAAGTACAAAATACTGCATTATAATTGCTACTTAAGTTTTTGCCGAAACCAACAATCCTCTTTAGAACTTAGTGTCTAGAATGATTTTTGTACATCATTACATTACACTGGCTCATTTTTATTATGGACATGGCTTTTTAAAAACTGAATATGACATTTTATTGCATAAAGTCATTTTAGATTAAGTATTATTCCTTTTAGCAATATTTATCAAGGGCACGAACTAGTAAAACATTGCAAGAGGTTCCTTTCAAATAACAGCCTATGCTATTTGATAAACTGCCTGAAGCAATAAAATGGTGACCTTTTCCATATTTTCATGAAGAACCTGAAAATTCTTACATTGTGTGCATTAATTTTATCTTGTGCATGCACATTCCATAAGAAAGTATTAAAAAAGAAAGGTAAAGGTTCTTGTCAAACTGCTTTCAGTTTCAGGTTTAAATAAAAACAAATGTTAATAAACGTTGACGATGCAACAAAATGTAAATTACGCTGCAATACTTGCTTGATCATAATTGAATTCATTTATGTACAAATTTTAATATGTAATGCACTTCATTTCTTAGATTAATTTTTATTCTAGAACTGTGAAAAGCAATTTCACTATTTTTATTAAACACGTCTTCGTTGACAATAAGTAGTAGCTTGTGAGTTCGTTTTCAAACCCAAGGACGTTAGTCCGTGTTTTATGTACATAAAACATTTCCAATAGAATATTTGAACGCAATGCCTTCTTATATTATTGCAGTAACTTTCACCCTTGAATATTTTTATGCATTCGAAAAACCAAGCCTTACAAACACAATAAGTCGTGTATAGACTTACTCGCTCCATCTCCCTCACATGAAAACTAAATATCAAGAAAAATTTACATCAAACTCCTTTTATATATTTTTAGAGTCTACTAAACTTGAAATCCATTCGTCATCCATGTCTAAATGTCGTTTGAATTGAATGTACAATTTCATCAAGGGAATTGAAATTGCCTCTTTTCATACGATTTTTTAATCATAATACTTACTAGATTTCGATTCCAGGATGTAATGTTTGATTTGTCACTTTCCTTATTAACTACCGAAAGCGATGCAATCGCATAAGAGGTAGTTAATGATTTGGACATCCTGTCTGTCTGTCTGTCTGT
>JAQFXM010001609.1:0-30604 GCA_034693345.1 Entomobrya multifasciata | reverse complement strand
TAGATTCTTTATATTCGAGTACAACAGATCTAACCATGTCATGAGACTTGCCCATCAGTTTCACACTTTTTACATCCAATGTTGTAAAAATATGACGGGTTGGATTCAAGACTTCTTAGAAAAAAATTCTAAATTGCTTTTTTGTTTCTTTGACATGACGAAATGTGTACTTCGGAATGAATAATCGCTTTGTGTAGTAAATTTCAACCACACATATGAGACATGACATAAGGTGATGTGATGTGAGTGAAGGAAGAAAGCCACAAAGTGAATTGAGCTATGTGGTATTATTGGTGTTTCAAGATGGGAATTTAGAACGTAGCAATCGATCTTCAAGTTCCCTATAGATGTATCGCCAGAATAGATAGAAGTATAAAAATTTAGGGGATGAGTAAAAATGGAGGGAAAGCTATCAGGGTTTTTGACCAAAAATGAAGAAAAAACAAAGGGGAGAATTAAAATCTCAATGTAGTAGCTATACATAAGGAGCGCAGAAGTAATTTTCAAAAAGTGCGGACAATTTTTTTCGCAAAAGAATTGTCAACCCTGTTGTTTGGTACATTTTACCTAATTATTCTTTGAAATTGGACCACGGGATCCCACACATGAAATTTGATTGTTGAGTGAAGTATCGTGCAGACAGGCGGACATCTAAATATTACTTTAGCAATCTCATAAAGTAGGTTACTCTATTTAATAAATGTGAATGTAAAATTTCCTTTCCATCGGTCCCGTTTTCGGGACAAAAAGTTTTATAAAACTTCTATGTGCTGTGAATTTTACACTTTATGTTACTTTATGTTATATCGATGTACCTACTGGAGGGTTTGTAGCTACATTTCCAACTGAACAGACATTTGTATTAACAAAAGGTTCAATGTAAACTAACTGCTTTCGGGTAGAATAGAAAGTAAAAAAGAACATTAACTCGACGATAAGAAAAACAGGAAAAGTATAAAAATAGCTAAAGGCAGTTTAACCCAAAACTTGATGTAGAATACTGGGAAGGGTGGGTGAGTATGTGTGTGTGGAGGATATTCGTTTCCTCCACTTTGTTGTTTTTAGTTGCATCACAAAATTATTTTTTCTTGAATTTTTTAGCTATGATAACTTTCCCAACGTGGTAACAGCCAACGGTTTCAATTTAAACTGAATTGCTCTTTCATACTTCCATTTATTCATTCACTGGAAAAGAGACAATTTTATTATAGCATATAGTAGTCACAGAAAAGCATGGAAGGATCAAGAACGCGGAAAGCGGTGACGTTCATCTGAAGTTTTCTATCATCAACAAAGCTTCCGAGAAAAAATCTTGCACAAATGTGGTGTACTGTGCATTAACTGTAGAAGTTGGACACTATACTGTGGATGCATTTAACCTTAATATTTCCATTATTGCTCAGATATCAGTGACGAGGTCCAAAAATATATTAGAAACGTACACTTCGTGATTAGTATAACCAGTAATATTGGACTACCTCATCATCATCAGTAGAATCCACAAAGATCACCTTGTCAATTTTATTTCTGCAGAACTTATTATGACGTATGTACGTCATTTAAAGGATCCGACCTGGACTTGAGTTACTAATTCATCTCGGCAAAATCCTTGCGCTGATTCATTCTCCATTCACGTGGAACGATACCAACTACTGATTGAATGAGTCATGTTATTAAACCATGGGAAGTTTGCAAATATTTACTGAAGTTATATATTATGATATCGAGTAAAACAGATATTACATCAGTACCACATCGCTTCAACTAATCATATGCCACTGTTCTTGCTCATTTTGATCGCACAAATACAAAAATCGATATAGACAACACTTTCATCATGAGTAGCATCATTATCTTCTAGGAAGATGAAGGGCCAGTAGCAGCAGAAGCGGTAAACTTTTTTGGATGAAAGATGCCAGCAAAAAATTTGTAAGAAGTGGGCTCATGAAATAGTCGAAGAAATATAAGAAAGGCAAACTGTAATCACGATGAACACAATTCCTGGCTTATGTAGAATCATTAAGAAAGAAAAGAAAAAGATTACATGTTATATAAACAGACAAACACACACACATATCCGCAAAAATTATATGTATGTATTCGGTCGACGGGTCTACGCTTCTGCTCCTTCTGAGGAGAAAAAAAAGGAATTCGATTTTCCATAAAGAAAAAATGCCAAGTTCTTTCCAACTCTTCCTACTTTTTTGACGATGATAATGCTAGCACTACTTTCTAGTTTTTATACTTTATGTCTATATTTCAAAAAGAAGCATAGATTGAAAACTACACACAAGTGAAAAAGTAAGTTGATGTACAATATGCCTATTGATTGTTGCAAAAGGTTAGTTCTTCTTTAACACATCTATAGATAGTTCATTTTTTCCATCACATCTATAGACTTCAGGTTAAAAAGAAAAACTTTCATGAATGTCTATATTGTGCGCATACAATACATCTCTTCACTCTTTCCCTCCCAAGAACAGATCATCATTCTTCTTATCATCTTCCATGGATTATGCTTTCCTGCTTTCTTGTGCTCTAGTCTCTCGTGTGGTAGTGGTGAGTGAAGTATCAGCTTCCAGGAAAATATCATCATCGCATTTTGTTTAATGATCCGGTGATTATGGTCATGCTCTTCTGTGGTTTTTTCCTACTTTCAACAGAAGTACATTATCAAAGGAAATGGCTACAACGTCAAAATGCACAATATCAATATCGTTCAAGCCGAGTGTATGAATATTTCCTTTTGTTGCTCATAAATTATTTATGTAGTCTTTTTGAACGTGAACCTTGAGATTTCCTGTAACTAAAAAGACACAAAAACATACATGCATACACACATGACATACATACCTATCATTAGCGCAATCGAAATTTCCAGAAATATCCAGTGAGCATCAAGAGGCACTTTTGTGGTAATGGTGAGTAATCATTTCTTGTGGCTTATCATCAGAATAACACATTGCCAAAAATACAGGTAATGCCCATCTACAGCAAACCACACAGCTATTAACTCTTTCGACTCACTACATACCTGTGTGAGAAATATTACGGTATGGTGAGCTATCCATTAAAAAATTGTGTGGGTTGTTACACAACACATATAAATATTTACTTTGTTGCCTAATATGCGTGTAGATTTTTCTTCTCCTCTTAAACTTTTTCCTGCTACTGCAGTATTCATAAGCACTTAAGAAAGACAAATGGGATTTTTTTCTCTAGCGTGCCCAGCTCATAGGGATATAAATTTTATTGAATCCCAATGCAACTGTATGTTGCTGGACGTCTGTATCTCATCCTTCACCGAAGACGACCAAATAAGGATGCTACAAACTATCCTGTAACCACAAAGAAACAACAGGAAAGACACCTTACACCAGAGTACTACTTTGGAATTTATATTTCTCGTTTTGACAGTATTGTGTTCATACCAAAAGCGTTTTTATGATACACTACCTTTGAGTTTCTTTCAATATACGATTTGAGATTTATCCTTGGTCTTTTCTCCACTAATGGCCATTCTCCCTGTGAGATCAAAGTGGCTTCCAAATTACATTTTTTGTAGTTACGTTAAATGTCGTTGCATTTATTACCAGGTTAATGTTCATTTATCGGACTATTAGTGAAAAAACCGGTAGCACAACAGTAAACGAATTTATTATAGGTATGTCCATGTTAGAAGCTTAAAAGTTGACATACGCACAGCAGTAGCAATTCAAGTAATTTTTCAAACTGGAAAGAGTAAAATGGGCAGCTAGATTTCTACTCCATTACATTATGTATGGCTTCTTTGGTCAAATGAAAGGTTACTCTCACTAAAACTGTTATAACCCTTTTACAAGAATGTAGGCAATTTTAGCAGAGCAAGTCAGATTTTTTAAAGGTGGCATTCCGTCTGCTTCAGTTGCTGGAAAAATGCACGTATAGAAATAAAGTCAACTGAAGCATTCCCATCAAAAGACATTTCAAGCTACCTACAACATTGCTTATTTGCCTTTCTTTTGTCTTTGTGCTTGCGTCGTATTTTTAAGTAAACACACTAAACATACCTACCTAAAATACATACCTGCAACGTAGAGTGCAAGACATTTTATTTTTCTCATTTACTCTCAAGACTTTTTTATGTTCACTTTTTGTCGCTGCTGTAATTCCGCATCTTCTTGGGAGACCTGGTCACTGTACAAAATGCTAAGCTAACAAAATATACTTTTTTCTCTCCAATAAAGGAATATGTACATACATGAAACAGTATTCCAACATTTTTACTCAAGTCAGTGGAAAAAATCTCAGGAGCTTTAGAGTTAGTGTATACGTATATAGTACACACAAAAGGAAACTTCATTCCGATCCATTAAATACCGTCGTCAAAAGAAGCAGAAGAAGAATAAAAGAAAAAACAAAAAGAGGGCCATGAGCATCCATTTGTTTTTCTAGAAGTGCAAGTTTTCTTTTAGCTACCGGTTAACCTTATGTTGCTTATATACATCTCCTTTGCATCATCATCTTATATGTATATGACTCGTTTTTTACAAATTCTAATATTATAAAAGAACATAAAAATACACACAATCATGCATTGCATTGTGTGCAATCCTAAAAAACAAATACGGAGAGAGAAAAAACGCTGCTGCAGGTCTTCACGTAAAACTGTAGAGATACAATTGATATGACCACTAGTTACTACTTGTTTTTTTATTACCGACTCTGGTTAAAAGTTGTCCAGGAGGATTCTTGTGTTTTTCTAAAAGAAACTTTCATAATGGTAAAATGCCTATATTGCTGACATATCCTCACATTACGAAGCACAAAGACAGACATGAAACGAGAGGTAAACGAACGTAAATTTTCTCAAGATGTGTTTGTTTTTAGTTGATCCCTTCCGCTGAAATGCATTTTCTCTGCGATCGACATCCACATGTCATTTCATATAAATGAATCAACTGCTTGAAGTAAAAAGGGACAAATATCCTTTTGTTTTTTCATCATTTTCTGTATATTGGAAAAAGCGGAGAGAAATCATTGCGTGATCACATTGAGAGTTATAAATCTTGTCTCAACAAACTATGTATATAGTAATTTTTGTACATGTATCTAGCTGGAAAGATTTCTATTTTGTGATCAAAGCCAAAAAACCCCACAATTTGAGAGTGCAACTACTCCAGCAAGTGCAAAAGTTACTTTAATCCACCATCCAAAAGAGACGGTCAAGCAAGTAGCACAAATTTTTATCTTTAGTTGGTGGTGGCATGTATGTTAGCCATGCTGACCGGTTCCTTTTTATTTCCCGTCTATCCATTCGTTAGCTGGCCGACTGACAAGAGGTGACATTTCGGGACAGACAGGTACATGAACAGAGGCTCCTGTGGGACACGGCTGTAGAACAATTTCCCATTAGTATCTGCATCTTATTATTACTCACTTTACTAACAACCTCAACCTTATGTCACCATATAGTTTATAGGAAGATCGGGCATGATCATTTTTTATACTGCTGCTGTGGTGCAGTGATGGTGGCGGCTCAACGATACGCAATATGTTACCTTGTGTGTTTGCATCATGTTTGTAGGTGCCTCATCATGTGTGCACCGGCCGAAAAGGTTTCACAGATTTTTTGTGGCAAGATGAATAGAGCATTACATAGTTCTCACTCTAACTAGTTATTGCTACTGGTTCTGTCTGATACTTTTTTATTGCTGTTTGTGTGTGCACATATGTGCGTTCTCTATAATTCCTACATCATACCATAAGCACATACCTACATGGCTTAGCACTTTACACAATAATACATAAGATCACAAAATCATCATCCTCATACTCATCATTTTTATTCATTCCTCCTGTTGTCCTTTCAGTCGGGTCTTCGTACTAATGATGATGATGACGATCTTGATGATGTTGCGATAATACGATGACGAAGTGGCCACGAACTATCATAAAGTCAAACCGGCATCTTGTTTTAACTTCAACACCATCATCCTTTCTACAGCCCAAATCTTTTTCTTATATACTTGCATAATAGAAAAATGTAAAATATATATCTGTGTTTAGTGATGTGTGTGTTTGTGTCTCCTTTTCTAAAAACATCATCAACCTACCTTTATTCTTTCAAAAGAGAAAAAATATTCTTGCTGGTCATCATTATATAATAATAATAAAAGAGAGGAACAAGAACATATATCATCCACAAAAGCAAAAATAGATGTACCTCCTCCGTTTATACTCGTGTTTGAATCTTTATGGATTTTTTTGTTATTGCTAATAATAATGACGTTGATAATGATGAAAAGACGAGCAAAGTATGTAACTAACAGAAGGCATGTTGGTGGCATCACATTTATTTATTCTTATACTTGTGCATCATCATTATTAAACCAGTAGATTCTTTCAACGAACTTGATTTCTTTTCAGTGACTGTCTTGTGAACACAGAAGCAAAAGAAATTATTACTGGTAGCTCACACACAGAGTAATATAATGTATACATAATAGAGTGTAATATGTAATGATATTCAGATTGAGTAAGTTAAGAAAAAAATGTATTAAATGTAATACAGGTTGCAAGTGTATGAAGGGATTCACTCACACAAATAAATCTATTCAACAAACGTGAGTAATTCTGTAGAAGTGTAAATGGTACATGCTACTGCTTTATTAGTTTCATATACAATATAATGCTTGTTTGTACTATATACCAAAAAGTCTCAGCAGAAGAGGGTAAAACCCATATTTTATTTCTCACTTGTTCCTTTTTCATCAGTGCTCCCAAGCTTTTAGATTTACACAGTCGGTTTTTCTCCACTGTCTGCTGAAAAAGCTGGCGTCTTCATTCAAGCAAAGAAAAAAAACCTTTCTTCCATTTCGGTAACCTCTTCTCTCATCTTAATAATGTGCGTATATGTTTTCATGTTTTCTTAGATGAAACCAAGAAACGGCTTAGTCTCCGTATACTGACAATAAGTCTTATAAGTTTGTAACCGTGTTCGCATACTATATACTAAACTATAGAGTAGAAATAAATAGATGGCTTACTCATATAAAAAATCTTTTCGATAATTCATTTCGTGATTGTGCACTTGCTCAATATATCCTTGCTAATGTAGAGGTATGAGTTGATGAAAGCCAGATTCATGCACATGCAGCAAAAACTACAGGGTATATGCATAATTTTAGTTTTTTTACTTCCTTGTATTTTTTATGAACTATGAGAATATGAAGTAAAATGGCAAGAAAGTCAAGAAAGATGAAGAGTCTTTCAATATGAATATAATACATTATCTATGAATGATGGAGGTTATATAATTTTTTGCAGGTCCATCAATAGATAATGATGTGATGATGAGAGGAAGATTATGATGAACATGAAAATGATCTGTTCTTAGTTCAGTTCTTTCATTATGTCTAGTACATCATCATATTTGCAATCCAAGAGTAACGTTTTGAGCAACCTACATATCATGATGGAGTAATGATCTTTCGAAGAACAGATTTGAAGAAAGCGATTCTCTCAGTAAATGAGGCGGTTTGTCTGATGACTTGGGTAAAGTCAGTAATAGATTTGAAAATGACTGTCAGATCAGTGCAATAATTTATCGGGATGCTATACACATCGTGTAGCTGTGCAGCTTTTTCAGTGATCATGAACATCATCATAATAATAATCAAGCTTAGAGTCAAGTCACAGTAGGGCTTAAGACTTATTACTTGACTTTATATATTGCCATACTGCCTTTTGTTTCTAAGATTTTCTTTCGCATATTTTCAAAGCAATTCCCAGCACAAGAAGAAACAAACGACTTTGCTGCTTCGTATAAATTACTTTGCTTTCTTTTGTTGCAAATATTCATTGTTGTCTCTTTTTGTCCCTGAAAAGTACTGAAAACTGAAGTTGCTACCATAAATCTTTGAATCTTTGTTCAAAATATTATTCTAAATTCAAGTTGTTTTTTAAGACACATTTATTCAACGACACAGATGGGAAAATAGTTGTTAAATTGTTTCTCTTAAGAGCGTTGTTAAAATGTTTAAGGATATTGGTATTTCAAATACATTTTTTATTTCGAAATATAATGGGCTTTTAAAGACTTGGCCCACTCAACAATGCCAAAATAACAACATTAGAAAAAGAAGTAGCTCAAAATTTGGAGATCTTAATTTACTGCGATTACACACTCGACTTGTTCTTTTTTAAGAAGTAAAGCAGTATATTTTTAATCCCCCAATTTACACTGGCTGTAATCCGAATTTATGCTCTCAAGTTTTCCTTTTCTTATTATTTTGAAGGTGTCGTTATTACAGTTTATTTGAAAATTTGCAGTGAATAGAGTAATATTTTTTCTTACGATGCACACTCTGTTCTATATATTCTTAACTGAAGGTAACAAAATAATAAGTATGTCGTAATACCCTCATGCATTTTCAGGGATTAAGTTTAGTTGCAACATTTCTGACGGCAATAATAACAGCATTATCGTTTATCCGATACTTTGTAATGTGATAATAATGCGTCTGTATATGCACTATTACTGTGTGATCATTAAAGTGATGATGAGAATCCTCCCTCCATAAAAAATACTCAAAATAAATGCGCAAAAGGGCGAAAACGTAAGGGCCGTTCTTGAAGTGAGAATGAGAAATTTACCAAAGACACAGCGAAAAAGCAGAGGCGAACGTAATCATCAAAAGAAACAGTGTAGCAATAACTCTACACATGTGTATATGTACATGTCCATAAATACCTTTACGCACACATCACATATGATGATGTTTTAATCCACAAGAGATTTTAAGCTGCTTCAAAGCACATTTAAAGAAGATCATCATTGAAAAAGCTAAAATGTGACTTTAAAAAAATGCACTTGAGAAATAACGAGACTTGAAGAAGACATGAAAATCTTCTAAAACGTCTTGAGTTTTTTTATTCTTCATTGTACAACACATGCTCATATATTCATCTTAACGAAGAAACAACAAGCAGTGGATAAAAAGCTGCGAAAAAAATTGAGAGAGAAAATGTGAAAGTAGAGCAGGAGTAGATATGTCAGGCAAAAAAATAGAGCGGATCTGTGTGAATATACAAAATATACATACGAGATTGTATACAAACTTGGGGATAATAATAATAATCTTTTTAAAGCAGAATGACATAATGAACTGTCGTCGTCTCTTTCCAGGAAAAAAATCGCTTCTGCACAGAGAGATGTTATGTTTGAAAGGTATTTCTTATTCCTTTCCTCTTCCTCTGAAAAGTAGGAAAAATGTCTATATTAAAACTTCTTCCTCTCTTACTGCTCTGTTTAATTTGACAAGACAATAATAATGAGGATAATATAGGGATGCAATGAGTACAAAACTGGAGAACTAGATTTACTGCGAAGTTTAAGAAAACAGGCAAAAAAGCTGGAGTATAAGGAAAGGCGACAGAGTATGCAAACATACTTATTATGCTAACACAGCATAAATTCCAAGTTTTCATTTTTGATTGTCGTCACAATCACAACGTTGCGTTATAGGAAGTATTTATAGTTGTAGTTTTAGTGAGAAAAGAAAAGAGTGATGGGAAATAGGAAGGAAAATGAAAATAGTAAGAACGACAAACGGAACGCGAGAACACACAAAAGACAGTGTGACAGGAGCCCAAAACATAGTCACTTAAGTTCCTTTTTTGCTATTACTACCTTCACCACTAAAAACAAGGCGAAACGATGAGCAAATAGAACTACTATAAGTTTATAAGTAATGTATGTATGCAAGAACGACAAACGAATCTTTTCTCTGTCTGTTTGTCTCTAACTCTTTCTCTCTCTCTTCTTTCCGTTCTGCTATCTCTCCCCATTACGATTTGGCAACTCAAAAGAAATAGTAACAGAGATAATGAGGTTTGAAATATTTAGGATTTTTCACCTAAGCACACTTGACGTTTTGGCATTCGTCGCTTGTTCTCCACTACTGCTGCTTGCTACTGGTCTTCTGTCTGCTTTTTTAGCTTCTTGGTATATTACTCCGTATAGAGATATGAGGAAGTACTCAAAGAGAGAAAAAAATAATAGAACAAAATTTTCAGGATAATAAATATACGGACATATCTTTTTTCAGTGTTGGATATTATAATTTAGAAGTGTAAATGTTATAATGGGAGCGGCTTTTATATCAGTTGACTTGATGCATAATTTTTCTACTGACAACTGCTAGTAAATAATGAGTTCTTGTGTTCTTTTTTTCAAAACTTCAACACACTTTCATTTCATATGATGATGTTTGTCTGCTTGCGCTACGCTCTTTACCACTTTTCATTTGTGTAATTCCGTAAAATAACTAGCAAGAAATACTTCAGTGACATTGTACAGCCGTAGAACCTTAAAAAACCTGGGAGAAGAGAGGTAGAAGAGTAGTCGAGTGGTAGTAGCAGTTGTTGTTTTAGTGGAAAATGAATGAGTAGCAAAAAGAAATGACATAAAGGATAAGAGGACAAGTAGTTGTGTAGTAAAACGTTTTCGTGATAAGCTACAGAAAAAGTGACATTTACATATAATTCAAGATAAAGCATTTCCATGCACTTGTTTTTCCTTGTCTATCCTTTTTGTCTCATCATCATTATTATCTGCAGCAGTAGCAGAAAATTTACTTGTTAGTCTAGAAAGTTAAATCTAACAAAAAGAGTATTTAATACAAGTCCGCCATCCATGTTAAAGTCTTACACAATTTTTTATCTTGACTACATGAAACAAAAAAAGAAACTATTAAATGAGAATTTTACTTAAAAAAGTGACTAATGATGATTATATGACGATGAATCCAGAGATGCTACCGGATGAATGCATTTTTGTGTGTGTGTCTAGCTAGATTATTCAATTCAACCTAGTAATATGACTGTATTTATTAATGTTTACGTGCGTGTCCTTCATTTCATATTATTAAAAAATTACACGACATGGTAGCTTCTTGCTCTTTTAACAAAGTACCTAATAGTGTTACATTTTTATCTTTTCCGGTTTTTTCGTTAATGCAAGAAGGGAATTCGTGATGAGATAAAAAAACACTAACTAGTGTGGATACATTTATACTAACTCTTCTGCATGGCCAAGTCAGCTATGTGCGTAGAATTAGTCACTTTACACGTCAGCTTTAAAAGTAAGAATATCATGCGTGATAAGCTACCTGTCTCCCTCTACCAAACTTGCTTTTTTGAAATGTAAAGGGAACCCTACTAAACGAAAAATAAAAACCTGGTTTTCTTTTTAATCGCACCGTCAACCTTCGCGTTACAATACGATAGTCAAGTTATCTGAAATTTTTATGACTTTACTCTAGCCCATTTCATATATTAAATGCATCCAATAAATCTCACGTTGTGGACTGTTCAGTCTAGATCAATGACGTTAATTGCCATTTGAATAATCTATCATGTGTTCAGCTTCTTGTTTTTAAATTCCTTTCTTTTTTAATACATTTTCCAAGACGTGAGTAGATTGAACTACAAAATATGCCAAATTATTTTTCACCCAATTCCCTTGTGACCCAAACTTTTTAGCTTGAAATATGAAGTCCAGGAAAATAAAATTTCACTGTTACAGCCATAATCAAAATCTGAAAGGTGCAATTTTCTTGGAAGAGTATTTATCTCGTTTTTTCAAACTTCTAGTCTGTATTTAAGTATATCAAACATCGATTGTGTTTCTTGATGAAATATCACGTAAAAACTTTAGGTTTGATGACGAGATTGTCTCCCACAGAATTTCCAAAAATCGATCGGTCTAAATTTCTCATTCCAACGAGGCATGTAATAACCACCTGTAAAAAAATATAAATGTTTGTCCAAGTAGAATCAGCCTGCCTGTAGACATTACCTTGTACATATGTATACTTAAGCATGGGAATTTTCTCGGGACGCGGACGGCATGATAAATATCGATACTTCGACACTTCAATTCATGTGATATTGTAACATAATAGCAGTATATTTTTAATAATTGTTCGTTGTTTGGTAAGGCACAATCTAAAGCCAAAAATACCATATACGATACTTTTTGTAATACGTTTTTTCAAGCTAAACATTGTTTCGAGTTTTTCTCTTCGTTCGTTCTCATTGTCAGTTTAGTAGAGTGAGCGAGAAGGGGAGTTGAACAATTCAACAGCTTAAAAACTTTTAAAACATTGATTGGTCTCACCGTCTAATCATCACTCTCGTTTCGTCCTTCTTTTCATCATCGTCATCATCATCACCATTATTGCCCGTTGTTTTTGCTTTTCGTTCCTATCCTAACACCCTCGTCATAATAATAAAAAGACTGAAAATGACGAGTAATATTTTTTATAATAATCACATACCTTCGTTTTTGAATTATATAAGAAGTATGGAGTATAGATTACATCGCCTTTTCCCCTTGCGTTTAATACTATGGTTGTATAAGTAAAAGTTTTCTTTGAAGGATGATCATTATTATTATTACAAGGAAGAAACGAAGGGGTAAAGATAAAGGCCATTTTCACTGTCAAAGGCTAATTATAAAGTATGCTGAGCAATAAGATATGAAATGAAGCATCATGGAATGCTTTATGCATACATTATAGATACCTACCTAGATACATGTTCTGTTCACCTTTATATTAGAAAGAAATATCCATATTCATCGGTATGCATAACCACAGAGTTACTCTGGTGTAAAATATAAATCTATAAGGAAACGTGTGGAAGGTGATGATGAAGATGAATGCGGATCATCTTGTTTCTACTTCGCAAACACACTTGTATTTAAAGAGGCGGAGTCCAACCCCTTTTCTTTCCCTTCTCATCTTCTCTTCACGAGAAGATTTTCAAAGTCTTCTGTCTCTTCTCCTAAACCTCTGCAGTTGATAATGTTACACTGAAACATTGTTTTTCTGGTTACATACCTACATAGCCATCCATATACGCTTATTTCTCAAGAGTTTCGGAATGGATTATAATCAAGATAAGTAAAAGGTGTTGTTGTTACATAACATTTTACACGATGCATTAAGCCTTATTCTGATGAATTTACATGAATGGATGAAAGACACAAAGATGATCTGCATACATACAACACTGAGTCGAGTGTATAGTGAGGGTTTTGGTAAAAGCTATTGTTATTTTTATAACAACAGGAATTACTATGCAATGCATACACGAATTACAATGGTTCATCTTTAGATTTGATCCTAATGGTTTTTTGGTTCATTTATAAAATAGAACGCTCACACAATTCCCATCAGCACGTTTCTTGGTCCCAATTCTTCAACCTGTATATACAGGTATATATGCACATTTATACATTTATGTATTAATATTCCTTTGAAAAGTTTGAAATGATGAACCCATGAAAATAATGTTGTTATGATTGTTATTGCTTTTGTTGTTTCTTTTTTCCTCACAAATTCACTGTGATGATGATAATGATGACGATCTATTATTTGCACCTTTTCAAATTTGTTTCATATAAGAATAAAAAGAAAGGAAGTTGGGAAGGTTGGTGGTAATAATAATGATGATGTTGGCTTATTACTATTATCCAGTTTTTATAGTTGCCCACTTATATAATATTTCATAATAATAAATACATTATACTCATTCTCAACAGATATCGATAAGATCATTTTGATGGTCGTAGTCACGAGAAATGAGCTTTTGAAAAATGACTTTTTTGTTTTCTTAAGCTTACTTACCTCCTTGGATGTAATATGAAGTAATTGCTTTTATAACGTTTAGCATATTTAAATTACGCGACTTTTGATGCAGTCTCATGATATAAACTTGACAAATAGGGTTTACTTAAGCCACATTTGTTTTCCTTATCATGTTTTAAATGAGTAAGCCAAACTTTTGTAATTATAAAATGCAATCAAGTGCATTTCGTATATAGGATTTTGTATATATTTAGGGATATGTGCATGCATTTTTCTTTCAAGTTGGCTGAGCGCACTGATTATATAGGTGGTGTAGACGACGACGGTGAATGAGGAGGTTTGCGACTGGCAGGGATGATGATGCTGCTTGTAGGTAATGATTATTGTCACCTCAAATTCACATAAAAGTTACTTTACAACACATTATGATGAGGGTAAACAAAAACCAATGGCCAACTTTCTTTGAAATTACAAAACTGAAGAAAAAAGAGTATGCAAGCAGAACTACGTTGTTTTAACACATAAACAAGTTAAGAAAAAGGTAAAAGGAATGAAGAAATCATGTATACTGGAGTGCGGGTAATATAATGGAAGACAAGCAGCATTCTAACCGAAAATAATACAATATTTCAGCTTGGAAGCTATAAAATGTTATCTTAACTTTTAGCCGTCTTTCTTCTTTACAACTTGCTAAAATGTAGATACCTGGCCTGTATAACATGTAGTCATTAGCCAGCAAGCATGAATGGGCTAAAGTTGTAGTTTCGAAGTAAGTAAAAAGTAAACATGTAAATTGTAAAGTAGATATTATGACGATGATGATGGCTAGATATAAAAGGCTAGACGGTTGCCCTTTGATTTTTCTTGGCAAATTTTCTCTGAATGAGTAGACGCTCGTAAAAGTGCAAGAAGACGCGGGTAGCAATAAAAGTTGTAGAAAAGGTTGATCAAACATTGCAAAGTTGATTCGGTAAGTCAGGCGTGGCGAAAAGCAGTAGTGTTACAAGGAGGCAGAAATACACGTGTGTGTGTGTGATCTTGCAGAACGCTTGAAGATGTTACAAGAGATAGTGGCTATGTGTGTTGGCTTTCTAAGCACTAAATTAAACTTTTTACTAGTTTCACTTCACTCTCCTCTCTCATGCCTTTCCTTCGTTTCTTAGCTCCCTTAACACTCACAGCAGACAGAGTGGAAAGTCGATTTTCTAATGCGAGTCGGCATACACAGATGCTCCAAGGGAGAGAGAAGGTGGGTATAATGGTACGAGTACTTGTACTTCACAGCATTTTTACATAAAAGGAAAATGTGAAAGAAAACAAAGGCAAATAATGTCACGAGCACTTTTTTCGTATTATAGATTAAGCGTAAGAATAATATGCATCTCTCTACGTATTTTTTTTGCAAAACCGGCGGCGGCATCGGTTCGGCAATGTAAAAAAATATGCCTTATAAGTTCCTTTCTTTTTCTCGGCGTACTTTCGAATTCCTTGCTGCATGCATGTTCGTACGGGTAAACCCTCGGTCTAGATTTCCCTCCCACGTCTTCCTGTTCTAGCGATAAGAATTCATAAGTGCTGACTGGCTTTAACTCTTTTAGTTTTTTCAGTGGTACTCCACTCCAAGTCAAGTCCAGCTTGTGAAAGTAGTGACTGGAAAGTGGCATTTTCTTTCACTAACCCTTTTTAATATACAATATTATGTGGATGCAAAGTGCAAAAACGATAAGTCCGCGTCACTTTGCAAGGATGAATAAGAATAGGTTTCACACGAAAATTTGATCAGTCGTGCTAAGACGAGGAGAACACTTATGCGTACGTGTCGTGTGCGTCCAGTGGATTTTTGCTGAATAATATTAAATGGAATTGGTGTAAACGTATATCCCCGTTTTTTTCTGCTTCACGACGGCAATAACTTAGGCTTACATAATGCGTTCGGAAGTATGTGCTCATTCAGTTTAGTACCGGAGGAGGAGAGCGTTGAACCAATAATCAAGTGAATAAAACGAGCAAGCCCATATTCATGTAGAATACAGACACATTCGCATTATTTGAACAACAGGAAACATACGAGAATGGAGAAAGGAAATGGCGAAGAATGCAAATGAATTCTAGTTCTCTCTTTCTAGCAAAAACCGTTTTGGCTTCTATTGGTTTGGTTCATGGTTTCATGTAGCAATAAACATTGATGCATGTAAGCTGTAGGTATATATATTTGCATCATAACGGATTAATTTTATTGGTTCTAGTAACCATTTCCTTCTCAAAATGGCAAGAAAAAAGTAGGTTAGTCGTGTTGTAGGTAAGAGCTTTTCCATATTTTCTTGTTGAACGTTGGTTTTACTTTCTCGTGCTCATCAGTATTTCAAGAGGTTTTCTCGTTTCTTTCAAAGCAGACAGGTTGAATCTTCTCTGACTGGCTAATTTAGAATGCGTATAGAACCTTGAAAAAAGTTTAATTTATATAAATAAGAGATGAGTTGAAGACTAACTACTCAAATAGATGGGTGATGGAAGCAGCTGAAAATGCTCTGTGAAGCCTGTGTTAGCTAATCGATATTTGAACTGGAACTGTCTGGATCTCAACATTAGTTTAGAAGCTTAGCTGATGGAGGGGAGAATTTTTTGGGATGAGCACCTTGCAGATGATGTATGTAAGCTTGTAAAAACGTTAAATGGAACGTGCCCTTACAATGTCTTACACATTTTACATTCCTTCAAGGAATGCATCGCAAGGATATTATAGACATTTTTCATTCTAAGAATCATTTTCCTGACTTGAAGCATCTTTAAAGCGATACCTACACAACATTACATGTACGTTTTAGCGGAACAAATAAGGTTTTGAGATGCGTTCCTATTCCAGTATATCACACGTTATATTGTATCTTGAAGAAACAAAGGATGGACATACGTTACGGCTATCATAATCAAAAAAACCTACACTACCCAAGAGCATCACTGTCGTCACCGTTCACCAAGCACATTTCATGTTGATCCCCTTAAAGAAACTAGCACACAAAGAAGATTTTGAAATTTGGGAACACGCACATTTGAATAAAAGCAAGCACCTTTTAAAGAACGGTTCTCAATATTGATGATCGAGCGTACTTTTATCTTTCTTCTGTTAATATGCAAGAAAAGGGAGGTTTGAATATCAAAATACATTTACTTCATATATTATTAAGCAAGTGAATTTAAAATTCATTCTTATTGTGGGTGGGTCAACAATGTACTTTTTGGATAAAACTGACTGTGAAAGTAGTGTCCATACATCACTATCACACCAGCTGAACCCAAGTAAGGAAATGGGTAGCAAGGATGTGTTACCCCTTGGCATGCTACTATAATAAGTTATTTATATAGTATCTTACACGCATTCACTTTTTTCTTCAGTATTCTCTCAAAAAATGATATTTTACTTCATAAAGAAAAGATGAAAATATTCAAGTACAAAAATGGGAGGAAAAGATTGCAAACTGTCGACTGAGAACGAATCTGAAGCTGGCACACTGAACTTGGTTGAAAATGCTGACATTTGTCGCATATCGTCATCACGTCGTTTGTCAACGAGTGGAAGAAGTAGGTAGCATTACGCATGCATGGCTTTCTATGAAATTTTTAAAATTGCATGAAAATGTATACATATCTTTGCCAAAAGTTAAAAGAGAAAATGTTGGAAATACTAAATATATACGAAATATTTTACAACTTTTATGCAGCAGTTTCATAAATTTAGCGATTTCTTGCTATACTATTGTTATTTATACAATTGCATAACATAATGGAAGTGCACTATGCGTTGTGTTACCTTCTGGTCACATAACGTGAAGGCACCCAAAACAATTTCATTGAAGTGTATTCAGTCGAATATACCATCAAGCAGGTCGGCAATTCTATTGAAAACCGAAAGTAATCTCCGACGCCGATATACTTGCTTCATTTTTTCTCCAGGTTATTCGCTTCTACTTCCGTGTGGCTTTTTTGCATGACATCCATCCGTATAAGATGTATTTTGTGTTTCCTTGTTTGACTGGAAGAAGACGAAAGAAAGGAGAGGAAAGACGATAAGATCCGATGAAGTGAATTTGAGCATTATAGAAAGAGAGAAAAAAACACTACCACAAATACACCGATTTTCTTTTCTCGACCGAGATGGCCACCGTCATGGTCCATGCCATACCATTTTTGTGGCATCAACTTTTATAGCTTACCGTGTTGCATGTTTAATGTTCAATAGCTTTCCATATGAACGAAGAAACACAATCCCACAAATGAAAGAAAGGTTTTTCTTTGAAGAAAAGATCTCTTTCGTTTTTCCTCCTTTCTCCAATAACTAGAATAGGTTTTCTCAGCCATCAGTTTTCAATATGTACGCACATACAATCATGCACACATCCAATGCGGAATTTCGCAGTTTCTTACTGTGAAGGTGTGTAGACCAATAAAAATATACAACTTTCTTCTCGTCAACATTTTGTTATAAAGTCGATTTCGCCATTTTTATTCCGTTTCTACCTATCTATTCATTTATTTATACATTATGCACAAGTTTAGGTTACGTATAATGTTACTTGTGTGTTTGTACGAGAAGAAAACTGAAGAATAAGTATAAAACTTTCAGTTTCTAGTTTTGTTCGCAATTTGGCTCTCTTCTTTATGAAAAAGAAAAGTTGTTCGTTGCTCAAGCAGGCTAGACTATATCGTTGCATGATTCCTATTGTTGTCCATTTTATTGCTTTTCCACCTTTTCTTCACTTGTCGAACACGGTATTCCGGCGGATGGAAGCAAGGAGCTCGAACAGTTCAACATCCATTCTCCAAAAAGTTTATTAGTTCTTTTGTAAAGAGAAACTCTTGTCTCAACTACTCAGCTTCACTTCTTGGAGGTGAATTTTTCTGATTGTTATTAACTCTATTATTGTAGATCTCTTGTCAATAATATGAGCAGAGC
Source organism: Entomobrya multifasciata (assembly GCA_034693345.1). Lineage (NCBI taxonomy): Eukaryota > Metazoa > Arthropoda > Collembola > Entomobryomorpha > Entomobryidae > Entomobrya > Entomobrya multifasciata. Next base: position 12,016 of record JAQFXM010001609.1, on the reverse strand, counting down.
GTGCGTTGTATGCGTAAGGCAAACGAATCTCTTGTAAGATTAAAGTAAAAGTTCATTATGTGTCAGTAGACGTGCTTACATTCAAGCAGACTGTGAATCTATAATAGTACATTACATTGATGCGGCGTCACTAAACTTTTGACAATGCTTTGCACGACGAGAATCCTGTTCTTTCCTTTCTGACTCATATCAGCTTCTACCATCTTACCCTTATGAAAAGAACACAATCGTAAAACAACTTACACGTATTTAAAAACATGTAGTTGTATCGTTAAATAAAAAATACTTGAGAAAAGTAGTATAAAATATTTTACTGGAAAACAATGGGATTGGAAGTGATGATGTGATTTACACTCAACTTGTATAATGATCCTACACACTTTTTTATTCACACGATGATGAGGACCGAAAAGTCCACTTAAGTACTTGCATAACCATAAAAGTCTCTTGACATAAACTGAACATCACACCATAATACTTCCAGCCAGAGTTCCATCATCAAAGAACAGGAAAACGTTTGTATCTTTTTTTTCTAAAGAAACTCATTGTTGGAAATAAAAAGGCAATTTTCATTGCATCTTTTCTTGTCCTTCATCTCTCGTGGGTTTTGGGTTCGAATGTACATATGTTCTGGAGAATAAAAAACGCTTCCCAGCTCATTGGCACTAGATATTATTTTTCTTGGTTCTTTTTTTACAGTATTTATTTTATTTTCTTGGCAAAGTTACAAGGAAGAAAACATGTATAATTTCAACCATAAGCATCACACAGATCACAGCAGTGTCCATCCAGCGTAATATGCCAGTCAAAATGTTCATGTTTTTCCTTTCGTACATAGATACATACTTAACACACGTACTTTTTATAGATGTTTATACGAGAAAATCGACTGGTAAATAGGTAACGCATTATATCATGGCAAGGCATAAAAAGCCGGTTCAGCAGGCAAACAAGGTCTTGGTCGTGCTTCATGGTGGCGTTGAACAAGTTATAGGCAGCAATTTTATGGATAAATTTAAGACCCACAGGATTCTGCATTCTCGTTTCTTCTTCTCTTCTGACAGGGGGAAAATGTTACTGAGAGTCTTCCTTATTTAAGTGCATGCATTATAAAATCTCGATTTCGAATCAAAACGTGGATTCCTATCTGTTCTATGACATGAAGTAAAATGGGGAAAAGTTTCAAGAAAATGCACTTTTATACAGAAGCAGCCCTTGATTTTTTTTCAAAGAACCTCGCATTATCTCATATGTGATTTCAGTAATATATAAAATTTTCTAGGATTTATATGCTAAAGTGCATGTGTCTTGTTATGGTGTGTAATATCAAGAGGACCGCAATTTTATGGTTTTAATATTACGACACGTTACGATTGTTACTTTTGTACACAAGAGCACATGTACAATTTTCTTCGAACCGAATAGTCATGCAAACACCACAGGTCAAGCAGACTGTGTCGAATCGCATAAAATAAAGCGTAGCTGTTAGAAGTTGGGGTAGTAAGTAGATGCACGAGTTGTTTGTACACTTTGAATTTAAATCAAGATTAGAAGGAGAAAGGAAATAAAACGTGTGTGTTGTGAAGAAGAATAAATATATACACACACATTGCATAACATACGAACATTATTGAAGGACAAGAAGATGAAGTAAGATAGAACAAGGAAGAGAGGGCCAAACCATAAATTTATTTACACCACATCCAGTAACGTATAAGTTATGTGCGTTACCTAAAAAACTAGTCGTTGTGGACTACAGTACGCATTAGCCGCGCCGCCACTATACCACCACCACCGCGTGTTTTTCCTTAAAGTGGTAATGGGCTGTGAGCTGAGATATAACAAGCGCTTTATGCATTCACACTATCAGCCTTTTTGTGAATTACTCTTTTTTCCATCCTCCCATATATCCCAGTTTACATTTTACCCAGAGAACCTTTACATCAGAATACCGCACCTTTGTAGCATCATGATCATCATGCACTTAGGCATATTATAAGATGATACGTGTGAGTTTGGTGTGGATCCATGTGTGTTTCGTTTCTGCTGGAGGAAGAAGAGGAGGAAAATCAAGTGCAAGTAAAGTGGTGAGAGCTTGAGAGACGATGAAAGATATAAAACCCAAAGAAAGGAGGATTTATTGCCGTTGAAAATCTGATATCTGAGTATGTAGTAGTAACCATATAAAGTATGTATGAAGGTATTCTCTCATTTCATGATATTATGATGCATATTAGTAGTATTACCAAACACTAGCTTGTACAATTTACCACACACAAGTTTTACGTTATGCAACGTATAACTTTTATTGTTATGTTATGCATATATACCGAGATAAACGGAAATAATGGCGGAATGGTGTGGTGCTTTTTGTTGTATGGAGAAGTTGTACGTGTTTGTTTGCATTTTGTTACACCAATTTTCTGAAGGGAAAAAAATCTTGCACGATCTCTACCAGAATGAAGAATAGAAGAATAATGAATCTCCAGCAAAGTCAGAAAAAATGCAATGTTGCTGGATGCTGATTTTACACACAAGCAAATTAACTGTGTTTATACAATAAAGTCACATAGGTTTACTTGTGCAGGTGATGAAATGAAGAATCAAGGTTTTTGATGAAGAAGCTTTTTTTCAGTTTTTTCATACTATTTCAAATCTGACCAGTTGAGTTATACTGTACACATCTACATTTTATGCATTAAATCTTCTAGTCAAGATTTTACCACTTTTTTGTTAGCTCTTCAGGGATTTTCGTTGAGACGGATAACAAGAAAAGATGCCGAGGCAGCACGTTAAATTCATAAGAGGTTTCAGCAAGAAAGGCATTCAAGTATAAATATGCGTACGTCTGCAAACCTACCAAAAAAGCTTTAAGTCAATCCAGTTGAAACCACAGTGAGATCTGCGACGTCTAGCTTTTCACTTGCTATCATACAAAAGCCTGTCTTAAGACCATCTTTCACCCTGTCTCTTTGTGTGCCTTTCTATCTTTAAAATGTAAAGCCGATATTTATGTAAACAAGCAAGATATGCAAGCCGGATTGGATGAAATATTTTTTATATCTTGACTTGAGAAATAAAATCCACAAAAAGAAGTCCTCACTAAATTTAAGTGGTTTCAGCCTTTTTGGCATTTTTTCTTGTTTTAGGGTTTTTCTCTACTCTTAAATTCTTTTATCGGACGTATTCGCGCGGGCATTTGCTTTCTAGCAAAATAAAATTGAATAAGTGAATAATAATATTTCATACTCCCATTATTAATACCATTCTACCGGTGGAGGGCTTGAAGCTAGTGTTTTAGTCTCACTTTTCAAGAATTGCAATCATTGCTTATCAAAATCTTCACTTCTTTTGCCTACCATGCAATTTAATAAGAGGGTATAGTTATAATAATAAAAATGTTGTTGTTGTGTACTTTTGTTGGAGAGCTTTTCTTGTACCCTTCATTTTGGTATGTGGTTTATAATAGGTTTCGTGGTTGTAGCTATTATGTTTGCAGTTTGTAAATGAGTAGTACCTTTTCGTATTTTGATTGAGAGAATGTGAGTGTGATCCGGAGAGAGAACCGAGAGAGCTGTCAAATCATAAATAAAACGGTTGATTAACTAATAATGGGTTTCGGGTATAAATCATTTTCCCCTGGAGCACAAGACATCAAAACATATATGCTTAAAGCTTAGCTTATATGTTTAACAATATAACATGATGTAATGCAAATGGAGTATGAAAGGAGTAACTTTCAAGAACCAAGAGCAATATACAAGGTGCTTTATAACAACTCTCGCAACTTCTATGGCTTGAGTCTCGAAATCAAATAATAATTGTCAAACTTTCATGTTAGTATGCATGCAAAACTACGTAATAATAGTATACGTAGTTACAAACATACTAACATACACATATCAAAAAAATCACAATCAACAATCAAAATTCATTTTGCTAATGTACAAGTGCATCTGCCTGCCTAACTAGCACCAGTTCCAGCCAGACTCGACTGGCTCTACGTTTTACGGTATGGCACGCAAAGTTTAGTAGTCGTTTCACTCGTTACAAAATTCGTCAGACGAAGAAACATGAAGTTTGCGTTACTTCTTTTGCTGAATATTATATATTTAAGCTTGTTCATTTGATTCTTGAATTTATCAATGTTTTTTTTCTTTTCTTGCAAACTCATGTCGTTGTTTGTACTTTGTGCTATTATATTGTTTGTTTGTATTGGTGTTGTTGAAAGAATTACTGAATGAGTGACGGACTGAATGCGTGGTAGGATCTCTCTATTTTCTTCAGAGTTGTGTTTATAATACACCCAAACTTCTTCTGCTTTAACACGACTTGAAATTATACCTTCTCCATATTCATATAAATGATTAGATTGCATGTTTTCTTGGAGTTGTGTGTCTCTCCCTTGTAATCATCATCACTGTAACATTTTGTATGTAATTTTAACTTAACGCATAGGCATAGGCAATAAGTGCACATTAGTTTATTTTCGTAACTTTGTCTTTGAGACTGAGACTGTATGTAACAAAAAGCAAACAAGGTGAATTATAAAATAATGGATACTCATTTTCTTGATCTAGTCTTCTAAATGATCAATTCCCATTTTACTGCTTTTAGTGACTTTTTCTAAATTGCATTTTGTGCATTCATTGTACTCAAGTCACATAAAACGTAAAAAGAACTGCATTCCTTAGTCGACAAACGACAGGGTCTTCTTCACTGCCTACAGCAGATGAGTTGCGTAAGTTGTCAATATGATTACATACCATGCTAATGAATGTGTCACCATCATTTTACTTGCCTTGCCAAATCTTCATTCCTGGTGGTTACAGTACTTAAAATAATTAGTATTAAAATTGCCTATTAGCCTGGCCTGACTTGCCCATCACATCACCATTAAAATTACCCAAGCGGTCATTGAGATAATGGATAAACGAACGTTTGCATACTTCTTTCAAACTAAAGAATTCGATAGATTTCTCCTCGCTCTTTTGGTCTTTACAAAACGAAGTTAATCGTTGCAAGTTGCAAATTATTGACAATCTTCATCACAATTCACAAGAAGGAAAAAGTACCAACATAGTTTGGCCACTATGTAAGAAATAACAAAATAATATTTTCTGCATGACCCACGACGACCCACAGACACGGACCACCACCTATGAAGCATCAACCATCAAAAGAAGATACACACAACACATCACTTCTGACAACTGTCAAAGAATTTATTAATATATTTTAATGTTAATTTCTTCCAATTTTTCTCAAAATGGTAATGCTACAAAGTAAAGAAAAGAGTAGGCTGTGCTGTGTGTAAGGTGTAAATGCAAAGCAACAAAGTTTAACAAAATCGTAGAGTTCATGATACCAATTACGGATATGGGGGTATACGGTATACTGACTCATCATCACAGAAAAAAACATACACCTTGTCATATTATTCACATTCGCGCATCTTCTTCATCTTGACATGGCGTCGATCTCCTGAGGGGAAATCATTTAAAAATCTGCATTTTATTACTTTTAAAAAGAGGATAGCGACCTTATAAGACGTTTGGTTTCCGTCTTTGTTTTATTTCCGTCATTCCTTTTAATTTTCTGTTCTTTTATTGAAGCAGTGGGTAGTATGGAGAACAAACTTGTAATGTTGAGTGGTAATGTTGCAAGCAAGCCTTGTGCCGTGCGTAAGTACAATAATAGCATTTTGTAATTACAATTTTGAAAATGAAAACTTAAACAATCTAAACGCATATTTGGTAAATCATTAAGAGAGTAATTTATTTACACTATATTGACTTCATGTAAATATAAACATTTTGTTTGAATTAAAATGGTCAATCCTACATTAATCATACATTTGCCATGATTTTTGCAGCTCTCGATAATTAGATACCTGTTACAAAATAATTTAGATAGATTCGTTTGCCAAAATAAATGTGTCAGCAATGTTGAGTGCACATTTTTATTGTGTATTTTTTGGTTTTCACGTCACAAATAAACGTATAAAGAGATAATGACAGAGTTTCACCTAAAAATGGGGATGTACCGGCATGACTAACACAACACACTTTTTAAAGACATGAATAAATGTGCAGCTCAGCCCACTATAGAACAAAAAATGCACTGTAGTTTGTTGCATTTTCATTTTATTACCTTTATTTTTTGCAGACACAGATTTCCTCTAGAAAAGACATTTATATTTGCCTTATTGTCTGATTGCCACAACAATGTTCATTTAGCCGTTAAAGCGTTTTGTCTGGGTCCATCCGTGTCTCTCAAGTCAAAAATCAAGAATTTATTTGCTTCATACACGGTTAGATATCGAGGTAATGTACAAAATTGCAAATGTATACTTTTGCCCTGAGCAGCGTGAAAAGTAGCTAACAAAAAAGATTTACGCACAATGTCTATGAATTTATCATGATTTTGTAATGTCAATAGAATAATCGACCCACTCTAATCTTTTTTCATTTATTTGAAAACACAACTAAAAAAATGTGGTTGCATCATAAACACAACACCACACCTGCCGCTTACAAAAGTCCTTATATCAATGAGTACAATTTACAGTAAGACAATAAAAACAACCCTTTTGCAATTAATTTTGTCATTGATATCGTAATTTCATTATTGTCAATACAGTTAAGTCATTATGAGCATGCTTGCCTGATTACGCTTGGAGGTTTTGGGTTAATGATTCACCTGTTTATGGATTAGGAGGAGGTTCCTGTACAAAATTCTCATCTCACAAAATAACTGTTATATTCACATCTATTCATATTTTTTGTTCGATTTCTATCTGTGAGACCTTAATATGCTTAAGTTGTTTACCGAACTAAACAACAAAAAATTGATGCCGTGTACTTTAGAAACTCTGATGAAGTTTAGAAGTGCCTTGTAAGTCTCTTACCGTGACCAATTCATTTTGTACTTTTGTACTTGTGTATTTGAACACAGTAACATATTTCAACTGCGCACGACTTGTCTTGTTTACGCAGTCGTCATTTCTAATTTGTTCCGTGAAAGTATTGTCTTACTTGAGAGAAAAAGTTCAAAGGTCGCTTGTCGCATGAAATGGTTTGATGGATACCATGACCCATTTGCCAACTTACAAGAAAGAAAGGAATAACATATTTTTTCCACAAAAAATCGCAGATTTCATTTAAGACCTAGTTGTAAACTTCAAACTAATTTAACTTTTTCCCCTGTTCTTCTAATAATGCATGCATATACGTGTTTGCACGAAAGATACAATTAGAAGGTCTATGTCTGACTAGCTGTCTGAAGTAAAAGCAATAACGAAGTTCATTTACCATCTCGGTGTTAGATGTACTATTGTTCATTTTGTATTTTATCACTTCCAACTTATACACAACTTTTCTTCTCAGGCCAGGCAGACTCGTGTTATCCTTTTTTTATGAAAGTCTATATCAAATGCTGCGAATGTAAATACAAGAAAAAGCGATTTAGGGTCTACAATTAATATACCGACATATATGAAATGCTGATGATGATGAATGTGCTGTTTCAAAATAAATACGAAAGTGGAAGAAACTTTTACTCTGAGAAAAAAAGAATTAAACAAGGATTACAAGAGGGATTATGAAGAAATTATAGTCAGACACAAGTAAAGTAGCAACAATAGAAGCGTACAACCTGCGTTCACAAAACATGAAATGAAGACGCGTGCTGTAATGTAGGCATTCCCTACTTCGTTTTAAGCTTCACAATCTGCTATATTTCTTATTTCCTTAAATATTTTCTACCAGCACAAAACCACACAATAGCTTTACAGTTCTCGCATAATTTTCCCTTATGACATTGTTTTTTCCAAAGAACTGCAATTGCTTCGCGTAAAATTGAGGAAATTGTAAATTCTCTATTTTGTACATGGAAAAAATAAATGTTTTCGATTTCTCATATACTAGTTAGTATAGTAGTCTCAAAACTGAATGTGATCGTGAGTGAGTTGAAGTACAAGAACCATAAACTACACGCCTTGTGGGATGTCAGCCTAGAGAGAAGAGGTTACCTACACAAGTTTTTTTTACATGTCCAATATATTACATGGAGTAATGGCAATAAGTATGAGAAAAGGTGAAGTATATTGCCCATATTTTATTCAATTTTATGTAATTCGACGGATGGCTAGATGTACTCATAAGCTTCTGTTTTTTATTTCACCGTGCCATGTGAGTTTCATTATTGCAATTTTGTTAAAGAACACACCACAAGACACAAAAAAATTCTAGCCAAGTTTTACTCCATCCATGTACATTTTCATATAACAATATAAAATGTTATAACTGTGAAGCGTTTTTTATAACTGGTGTGTCACATGGTCTGTTATTATGTCACAGGAACATGTTGCTCGATTCTGTATGATGTGAGAGGAAAACACTTTTTTACCTGCTCAAATGTATAATATCCGAAGAAAATTTGCCATTTAACATGGGAAATATTTCGTTCCTCTTTATACAATGTGTGATTATAATATGTTAGCAATGGGTAAGTTTTGGTATTAAAAGTATTTATATTTTGTGAACGTCTCTTATTTAACAATGCAACATACAACTAGACTCCAAAAACAAGTTGTCCTGTGATGTTCACGCTGCTGTTGATGATTCTGGTGGTGGAAAAGCCGTTTGATTATGGTTGACTTGATATGAATATGTGCGTATTCGTATAAAAAGAAGACGTAAAAACGTTTAAAACGTTTACTTTGTAACATCTTTTGTATTTTTGTGTATTATGTTGTACTCCATAATGTACCTCAATTTATTGCAATCCGGTGCTTTAGTATTCCTCTCATTGCTTAAATGCAAATTTGCCTAATTTAAAAGAAAGTCTGTCATGCATTAGATTACGATATATTATATGTGATAATAATATTGCTCTTTAATGGCTAGATATCACAAAGACATTTTTATATACAAAGTGTAATCTATTATAACTTTATACACATCATGTAACACCACGAAGTAAGTTTTTCATTTGCAAATGCAACTCAACGAAAAAAGAAAGACACCAGGGATAACAATTTGTCTAGTAAAAGTTGTACCATTCAAAATATCACTCTTTTTGTACATATTTTTATCTTACTCGTTTGCTAGCTCTCCCACTTTTTCATTTCTTAAATACAAAGTTTTTCCAAGAATATATATTTTGTATTTTTGTGGCTTTTACTCTGACACAAGTCATCATCCTCGCCTTAATTATGATCAGTTTAACTTCAAACCTGAGAATTTATATCTATTTTATGAAAACAATCTTTTATACTTTTAAAATTGTGGTAAATTCATTAAAGCCACATATTGAGAAGGCGCGGGGAAGCATTTGATTTCTGCTTATACAATGTTTAGCTAGTATTTTTTATAACTGCGTGATTTTTGCATTAAATATTTTTACCAAATTTTTCTTCAGAGTAATCAAATCAAATATATGATACGTCAAGTCACACTTTTTCTCAAAAAGAAAATGATAAAAGAATGACCCTCGTGTCAGTTTCAGGAGGTTAAGATGTGACGCGTCTTTTTGCCACAAGTCTTAACAAAAGACTTTACCACCAACATTGATGCGAACATAAATTTATATTATAAATGTACAAAAAGGTCAAAGCTGTACTACCCTGATAAGAGTTGATACACTCGAATCCCAATATTCTTGCACATTGTATAATGCTAAAACAGCAGTGCATCACTAATAACTCCTTGGAGAAAGGAAGTATATATTACAAAATGGTTTGTGTTGTTTTGCATATTACCCTTTTCTCATAAGACTCTTTTCATGACACTCTTTAGTATTTTACGCACTGTCGACACAGTTTGTTGTTCCTTCATACTCGTTCTAAGTCCCAAAAGAAACATTAATGATGTATTATATGGAACTTTAACTGCCCATGCTCATCATTCTTCTTTTATTGTTCAATCATTTTCCCATTAGACTATGTTTTATGACTCGTTACAAGTTGAACCCCAAAAACCGAAGTGGCGTAGTGTAGTGTAAATATTATTAAAAAGTAATATACCTTGTACAATGCAACGCTATACATATTAGTAAAATATGCGCGTGTATACCTTTACCCATAAAGAACGAAGCAATAAAAGACGGAAACTAGTTAACAATTTTTATGGGAGTGTGATGCTGAAATTGAATATAATTATTTGACGGGACTGCAACAACCTTTCAAGTTGTTAAAGTACAGAATTTTTTAGAAATATTAATACTTGCTAGTATGTACACTACACGCATGTAGTTTTTTCCCTGCCATTATAATACCAACCAGCATATTACACACCAGCATTAAAAATTTACACCACCGCTATTTTATGCATTCTTAATGATGATGGAATACTTACATTGTATGCACTTTATTTTCCAGATGTCGTATGTGCGTAACTTCGTTATAACCTTTACACAGCCAAAACATATGACCTGAGCTGAGTTAAGTGTCACTTCCCAATTTTCGATGCGTTCTTTCATCCAATTTTACGGCAATAATTTTACAAGTTTTAGGGAATAAAAGCATTTTTAACATGCACACAAGAGTAAGCGCCTCTATGATGATGATGATACTATATAAACATCAAGTCTTAGGTACCCTAATAAAATATTTTTTGTGACACAAAAAGAAATTTCCACCGTATTCGATTACATGAAAACTCATGCATTTATTTGCTCACTTCCGCGATGCGATGTAACATTCATTGAACAAGAATACTTTATGAAGATTTGATATAGTGCTTCACACACTTCGTTATTCATTGTATAACAACAGTCCTCCAGGAGCTTATTAGTTTGCAAAAAAACGGAAAATATCCAAGCATACAAACATGCACACTATCACCGTATATATAACAGATCGGAAATAAAATTCCTGAGAAAATTCTAGGAAAAGGTAGTGCAGAGAAATAACACGGGAAGCAAAAAACACTCTTAAAACTCGATCATCGCTTCCGAATCGAATGATGTTGTGTTTGTGTGCATTTGTGTACATTAATGTAGCTATATATTATAGCTTTTTTGTATACTTAAGGAACATATACTTAAATGTTGAATGTAGAATCATGCACACACGCTTACTATTGCTCAGAAGGCAGACGAAGAAAAAGTAGACGAAAAAGGTCTCAGCATGTGTTTGCAATCTACGGATGCTATAGGTATTTTTTCTTTCCATTTCGGTTCCCACTTCTCCCCATGGATCCAGCACTTCGAGGAAAAAAATGAACAGAGCGAAAACACTATATTTGTGTATTATTATAGCCAATATGTAGTACATGTACGATAGACTGGAAGCTTCTAAATAATATGACTTATGAAATCTAGTAGTATCCGCTTTTCGAAAGCAAGTGGATATTATTAGTATTATTATTACTCTACTAAAAATGGCAAACTATAAATGCAAACGGGAATAAAGTAGCTTCACTCTCACTCTGCTTCTCTACCAAAGACTCTGACAACAACAATGTTTCTTTTCCATTCTATTGAAAATTCGCCGCCTACAACATTACTAAACAAACTGGATATATTTTGCGTACTTTTGTACGTATTGTAGTCACATTTTTACTGGAAATTGTAAAGAATCGTTATTGCTGATTACCGGCACATGTACGTCTATGATGTGTATATGTGTTCCCTCGTTACAAGACAACGTGTCCTTTGCGTGTGTTGTTGTGAATGTACAAAAATGTGCGTACCGTACACGACGTAGTCACATCCTTTTGGGCATCATATTATCGTTAATTTCCCGAGTGTATTTGATTTTTTTCGTGGCGAATCTATTTGAAGAAGGATTGAATGGAATAGACGCTCGAACCGATTTAAGTTCGAAAGTTTAGTAGTTTTGGGGGTAGCAAACCAGCTCTTTGGAAGATAGCTGATAAAAACATTTTTATGCTTTGTTTACACATAATTCAAAAAAGTGTACGAAACGGAGCGTGTAATAGAACTATATAGAATTGAACAAATTCGATTTCACTGAAGCTTGTTGATACCGCAGACTCTGTACTTTATATCC
>JAQFXM010001608.1:0-30622 GCA_034693345.1 Entomobrya multifasciata | reverse complement strand
CTATCGTCAACTTCTTCACTGGTAACATCAAGTGAACACGTCTGTCTGTATGAGTCACTTCCAAACTTCTTGTTTCATTCCTTTAGTCTTTCTTTTTCACAATCACACATTTTCCTAAGAACATATTTAATCAAACATTTAAGCAACGTAGTTTGGTTCTCAACCACTTAAACACATAACAAAATAATGAGAGCATCCAGAGAATGTGTATTTTACTATATCGTCCAGACTGAAATGCAACAATAAAAGCAAAATGAAAGTGAAAATGGTCGCTACAGCAGATAAAAAAGCATATCAGCAACCAAACCAGATCAAGTCAGAAGTGAAGTCTGTCTGGTGAAGGAAAGTATCCACTCATTCCAGAGAACAAAGTAGTTGGATTTCATTAAGTTAACAGTAACCGACAGTCTTAATCACATTTAAGTACGCACACACACGAGCTCATAAAAACGCTAGGAGAAAACGAGCAAATCAAGTAGGAAATAAGCAAAGTAGAAAGAGAAAAGGAATTCAAGCAATCTTAACTAACGATTCGCAAAAAGACGCAAGCCAGCAACTTTCTAACTTGTTCTGCACACAAATGTTTTAGATAAATTATACGTCTGTTTGAGAAAAGCTATGCGCTTTTCTCCGCTCTGGCTGCTGATGCTGTATACTAACTCATTTCACTTAACCAACAAGATATGTCGAAACTACATACCACCATTCCACTCAGTTGTTGTTTTGGAGTAGAAATGACGTTTAAATGAAAAAAAGAGGTATTTATTCTGCCAATGTGAAAGTTAAAAGGGAAAGCTTGCATGTTAGATATGCTTGGATTGATACGATACGCTATACGCTGGTGGGTGATATGATGAGGATGCTTTTGTAAGTTGAGTCGGCTCTGATGTGAGGAGTGGTTTGGTTTAACTGAATAAGCTTTGAGCAAAAGTAGAAAATACAAAGTCAAATGCAATGCTTAAAGGAAAAACTCGATGGTGAAAAAAAAGATCCAACGGAGGAACAGCGAAAAATGAATTGGATTTTAGAGTGCTGGAATGCGATAAGCTGAAATAAGAGTAAAAAACTGGTTTTCTATTTTGTATTGTGAAGCGCTGATGCTGCTTCGCTGCTAATTCTGCCAAAGCTCATATTTCAACCAAAATACAAAAAAAAAGAGTTGAAAATCGAAAATTCCATAATAATGCCCTATCAAAGTAGAACGGTAAAAAGTAGATGGTTATACCGCACAGTCAGTCAGTCAAACTGAGAACCACATGCGATTCTCTTGCTCAGCAAAACTATAAAAAGAAACAAAGCGGCTGAGTCGATTGATCTGATCAGATGAATTGCTAGAAGTGAAAGTATCCAAAACATTTATATTCTGTTTTTTAGCCGAGAAAAAATATACACATTCATAAATACTATGCATATAGTATGTACATCTGTGCATATAGAAGTATAAGAAATTTGAAAATTAAAACTTTTTTCATTAATGAAAATGCAAAGCCTAACTCCTGAGCCTGAGATTTGATAGCTGTTTTACAGCTCTATTTTAAATGTAGATTGAGGTAAGCGAACGCGAATCAACTGAGAAATGCATCCTTTTTAATTCGCAAAAACAATTTTTCTGAGCTGCCTATTCAGCATATTTTATGCTCGTGTAAGTTTTTGCGATGAACGACTTATGATGTAATTATCTACATTATAAAAGTTGAAGAACTTTAACAATAGCTCTTGAAGTACGTTACCTGTTTAAAAAGTATCCATGAATCCATTTAGGACGTAATCTGTAACAAAACAAAAGTACACATATTTAATATTTAATTTCAATTAATTTAGATGATATTGATAAGCCATCATTACTTTTTAGAGAAACATTCGCCATTTGCGACTGAATGATCAAGATCTCGTCTAAAATTAGCCAAAACTAAGCATTTAAGCTGATTTTGCTCATTATAAAAATACAAGTACTGTGTTTTTGTTTTGTTCTTTGCAATGAAAAGTTGTATTTGTCATAACTATGATCTATGTATGCTGATGACTGATGATTATGTGATGATAGGATGATTTGCAATAGAAAGATTACAACTATCAGCACAGGTAAGAAGTTAGAAAATCTAAATAAATTATGAACACTTCAAAAAAGTCTTCTCAGCTTACAAGTATATGTACATCGACACGTATTTACTAAAACTGAAATAAATAGAAGCTCTAAAGGCATGTACATTGGCGAATAAATAAAATGCAATAAAGTTCTACTGAGTACATTTATGTTGAGTACTTGGAATAAACCCTTTTAAAACTTCAAGTTTAAATCCAAGGACGTAGTTATTAAATAATGCCGTTGTCCTCATATGCACATGTAAATAATGTATGAATTTTATTTATGTTGTCTGTCTGTTCAAATTTCTCCATACACCTAAAAAATAAAATTTTCCCATAAAAATGAACCCTTAAAAATAAATCTATTTTTCAGCTAGCATCTTCTTATCCTCTTCGACTGGCAGGTGTGTATCATGTTCCTTGACGTAAACAGACAACTGCTCGCCTTGCACTCTAACATGTTTTAGGATAGACTGGATGGAAGAAATTCCAGCAAGCGTTTCAAGCTAGTGTGTTCCATTGCTTACACATTTAAAAGGATTACTTTTCAACATTTCATACAACACACAAGGTATATCAAATACACATCGTTCTATCGTTTGTAGAGTTTTTCTGAGCGCCAAGGCACTCTGAACAAGCAAGAGAAAGTCGAGGTAATGCTATTAGCCGTTGAGTTGAGTGGACGAAATTCCATTCCAGTAATTTGTCCTCCTCAAAATCGTATAAAAAGAGCAGCAGCGAAAGAGAAGTTTTTAGAGAAAGTCATGCCACACTACAAAAGCCTAAAGGCTTTAACGTTTCTTTACTTGGCTTGCTGATTTTTATTTTATTTAAAGAAAACTGCTGCATTGCTGTACTTTTCATCTGTAGTATAAATACATACAAGAGCAAAATATACTATATTGTTCATTGCACAACATTACATTAGAAAAGAGAATGTGTAACTCCCTTAATGCTATTTTAGCTGTCATTAATAACACACTGAGTGTGTTGTGTGTGTAGTACTCATGAGATGTGACGGACAGGCATTCTTTTGGCTCTTATTTAATTTCATTAACTTAATTAGTCACGCACTTTGTGCAAGGAGAAAAATTACTTGTTCAATGGAATGAAACAAGTGGAGTAAATAAAATGGGAAGGAAATCCTTTGTTTTTTAGGGATACTAAAGATGCCTTTTGAAGCTATAGATTTTGTCACAACTGAAGTACTTTTTATACCAAAATGTCTGTATCGTTTTTGCGAGTCTTGGACTTTTTCAGTAAATTATCAGAGAAGTATGGAAACTTATAAAAGCATATGAATACCTTAACATGCAATTGTAATTACTACAGAGTTACAGACATGTATCTTATACATTAAAATTAGTCTCATATGCTGAAGCCAAATACATGCACTTTCTATCTGTCGTTTTACGGCACGTTTCTCCCACCAAACATATAATTATTTTACGTTCAGTCAGTTCTCCTCTCTTTTGTAACAAGTGCATCCTCTGCTCTGTTCTTGTTTTGTTACTTATGTATGTAATGGATAACGATCTATGATAATGGGACCAAGTATAATTTTCGTTAGCACAATAAAGCAGTGCACCTCACAGTCACAGTAATGCGTAAGCTTACACGATGGTGGTGCATGTCTTCGTCTATTTTCTCCTTTATAACTCAATCATGTTATGGTCTCACGTGTCTGTGCTTTGCTTGGTCCTTTATTGCATCAAGAACCATTATCATCAGTAGTATCATCACTGCTAATACTCTAAGTATATGTTTAGCTATTTTTGAGAACTCACTAAAGCACAATCGTATTCCATTGTCTGGAATAATGATGTCTATAAAAGCAAACGTAAAGTAGGTATGTAAGCAGTTTCCCTTTTATTTATTTCACTCCCGTCATTATTTTCCCATTTCAGAATCACAAAATGGAAGCAAAAATAGTAAACAATTTAGAGAAACAGCTTTACTTGTGTTTGTTCTCTTGTTAATGCCAGCCTGTGCAGCTCAAAAAATGGATACAGTAATAGTCAGCAAACATTGTTCAAAGTCGAATGACAAGGTTATATATAAATATTCCAGAAGGTTAAAAAAACAGGTGAAACAGTTGATTTTTCTAAACCATTTCCTTTACGATAAGTTGACACACATAAAACGCACCTTTTTTCAAAACGATGACTTATAAAATGTATGTATACTTTGTTTTGTCAGTGCCTTCATCATATCAATAAGTCGTAAGTAGTATACCTATAATATTAAGCATCAGGGCAAAAAACCTTTTCCAACACGCGCTGCTGTGAAATTTTCTACGTCAAATAAAAACGATACACGTATTTTGACATTTTGTGCTTCATACTGGTACTTGAAATTTCTATTAGGTTTCTGATTTCAAAAACCGTAGAAATTACATGGTAAAAGACTAACAATTATTTTGAAGCAGCCAATTTTTTTGCCTTTTACTTACGATCCTGTAATTGAACATTGAACCCAATATCCAAAGCTATAGCTCCGATTGCACCAATTAAACTGGTATACACAAAAAGCGACTAGAGTTTCATTGAAATATTTAACGATCATTTAGTCAGCAGCCAATGATACCTGACTCTTTCAGTAAAAACACAAAAAACAATGTTATTAAAATTAGCAATAAATGTACATAAATATTAAAAGGTTCAACAACCAACGCCAATAGAGTCAGAATCTACCCGTTTGTGCGTTAAATTTGTGTGCAAAATATGTATTGGTAAGTTTCATTTCATATTACCCAGAAATTCTCTCCCGTATCGTATTATTATTTTGCCAATGTTGTACAATATAATCTATTGAATAGATAAATTGTTCACTAAGCTAAAGAACTCGAGAAACGGTCTCGAAGCTTTTTTAATAGCACAGTGTTTTATTACAGCATTGGGGAAATAAAATGAATAAAACGACCACTTTTATATCTCCTTTGTCCTTGATTGTTCTTTCATTTTGTGATACGATACTATGAAATTAGAGGAATACAATCTCTCCTTCTATTGCCATTAGTATTATTGTTCCAACAGGGAAATCAAAATTCGCAACGTTTTCTACTCTTTACCTGCACGGTTTGCGAAAATGGTATAAGCTTAGCCATTACAAATTTATAAATACGAAATACATCCAAACATATTGTAGTTTTTCCAAACAGACTACTAAATGTTTATATAGGTCGATGGACGGATTCCGCAAAAAACGCTTTCTCATCTTGTCTATTGTACCCCTTTTTCTCTCGGATCGGCATTGCTAGAAAAAAAGTGAACATCCAGCCATTACGTAATTTAAAGTATTCTCCATCGTTTCTTCATATTATATGTGTATAAAGTACCTTTTTCCCAAAAAAGACCAAGCCAAATGTATTTTTTTAAAGATAGATAAAGTAATGAAAAATGGAAGAACGCAATTCCAACAAAACAACCCGGAAAGAAAATAGGTAACCAACCAAACCAGCATTAAAAATTTGTTTAACTGCCACACAACCTCGGATTCGGATAACGCTCCCATTTTCGCATACACACACAACAACGCAGTTTTGTTGTTTTCCTTTCACCCTGTCATCTTATTAGTTTTTGCAAAAAATGCTAGCTTCTCTTCTAAAGCCAAACTAAACAAACGAGGTACCCACACTTTGCTCGCAGAATGACCTGGTCGTCATCCCATTCTCTGCAGCTACCATCATCCAGGTTTTAGGTCAGAAAAAAGTCAGAAAAGTCAGCCAAGTGTGCAGTTTAAAGCAGCAGAGGAGAAGAAGATGAAAGAGAAGAGGGAGTCAAATTGGTAGCTGTGTTCCTATTCAGCAGATAAAAAACAAGACGTGTAGGTCTACTGATGCCTTTAGGAATTGAAATAACAAGTAATTCGATTCTACCTTCCTTCCTCTTCTCTCCACCTCTCTGTTTTCTTCTTGGTCCTCTTACATTACGTCAGGGAGTAATAACACATTGCAGTTTACAAAGCCATTTTCTATTGTTACTTTAAACACACACACACACACAAAAGGCAAGATATTGTTGTAAATGTATGTATGTACTCTATTTTGCGTGTGTATCGCCCTTGTGTACTCGTTTAACCAAAGCTATTAGGCCTCCAGCTCTTTTTTCTATACTAACTGTGTACTTGAAACACAGAGAAAAAGCCAACATTCTTACATTTCAATGAAAAATCCTCTCTGAAGTAAGTGGGTGGGTATACATATAGGTGTTGTGCCCCCAGCTTGCTTCCTCTTTTCAGACTTTCACTTTCAATATGCAGAATACATTGTATTTTGAGTAAGAATAAGTGAAAGGGGTTATCCCACATATCCGGTGGCAAAAGAACAGCTTACAACGTAGTACAATAGTACGTAGTACAGTTAAGTGAGGTAGTTGAAAATAAAATGTTTTTAAGAGAAAACGGAAAGCGAATAAATCAGTATATATTTTGCCAATGGGTTCACTGCCCAATGCATATTAAAAGAAGCCATTAGAATAAAATAGTGCTACTATTTACTTTTTTATTTATTGGCAAAATTATAGGAACCGGAGTACCTAGGAAAATTGAATTTCTACATAAAAATGATCACTTTCTATTCAATGCGTATTGCAAGATGTATGTTTAGTTTACACTAATGTAAGTCCTACTGTGCACTGTAGTATGGATACCATTTTGAAATGTTTTGATCAGTTTACAATAGCCCATGCAGTTTGCTGCACGTTCATCTAATTTTGGTGTAATTAGTGATTACATGCACCTGGATGTATCTGTAATACTTCCGTCTACCGGTACCGATTACCGGTACATGTACTTACTCTGTAATGTTCTTTATATTCACTTGCATGATCTCTTTGTAATTTTTAATAACCACTCCGACTTAAAGTGTAGCTCGAAATCGAGAAATATAATTAACGTCGCAGTAGTAATTTCTTTCTTTAATTTCTTTTGAGAACAAAGACTCCAAAAGAAATCAAAGACAATTTGTGTAAATTTCACTGCAATCTGCAATGTAAAACATTTTATTCCACTTACCTAAAACGGTACTAAACCAAACTTAAATAGTTCAATATTATCAGAATTTTGACTTTTATGCATAAGCCAACTTCAAACTGAAAAACTCATACGTTAGTATATGCAGTCAGTTTTTGAAGTGGTATACAGTCAAGTAGTATAAATTTATCCTAGTACGCAAAACCTATTTTCATCATCATTTATCCAAAAAAGCTTCCGCGATCATCGTCATAGGTAGGTATACCGATAAGTAAAGAGGATGTGCACCTAGTTCAGCCAAGTGGAAAATTAGGGCTGGATTACTTTAGAAAATGCGGATGAAGCTTTTCATCACATTCTCCATTTTAACATATTTTGTAGTCAATATCTATGATATTATACAGTATACACCATATATACATACATTAGATATCTTACGTTATTTAACGAGGTTAATTTAATAATAGCCCTTTTACCTACCAAAAACGCGCAACAAAATATGATGACGATGTGAAAGCAACTTTTGACTCTTCCGCAGTGAAAGTCCCTATCCATACTTCCTTGAGTTCCTCGGAAAATTGATTATTATCTCTCATCTCTCTCTACACGTACGTAAATATTTTCTAGGAAAATAAATTAAACTTTTAATGTAAAGCAATTACGTAAGCATGCATGATGAGATATATGGGCGATTTGATGAAACCTGGCCGTTCGGGTGAACGGGTCCCACAGGAAAATTATTTTGAGTCGCACATGTGCGTTTTGCAGTCAAATGCGCCAAATGATAATAGAATTTTTTGATCTTTATAAGTCAAGTCATGAGCTTATTGTAAAATTCGGAACAGACGAGTTCAATAAAATAGATACGTGAAATTAAAGTATTTCCCAATGAAAAAAAGGATATGAGAAGAGAGAGTATCAGAGTAAGCATACTTATTAGAGGAAAGTTAGTAGGGATCAAATAAATTAAAATTCTGATCCTGTGTAGATTCGATAACCTATCTGGAATACTACTTATAAAACCAAATGTAATTCATTTATAATGTCTCCACAGTCTACTACTTTTCTTCTAAAAATTAAACTCTCTTCTATTTCTCTTCTAAGGAATTTCCCTAAAGAAATTCATAGAAAAAAACAGCACAGTTTTTATACCTGATATGATCAAATTACTGCAAAGTTATTCTATCCTCATTACCAGCAACAAAAACAAGGAAAGGATACGATGATATTAAATGTAATCATGTTTATATTCCTAATATTCTTTTTTTGCTGCATAGCCTTGTACAGTCAGGCAAGCCTGGTAGGTACAGTTAGTAGGACCCAGTCATGTTTGTCCCTTGAGATGAATTTTAATTAGTCGTGATAAATTTTAATGTAACTTAATCAGAAGGAAAGAGGTTGAAATAACAATATAAAAAAGTTCCTCTCTTTCTCGTTTTATTACTCGAGGACAAATGATTGCGTAGGTACATATCATGCTACCTCTCGCCCCCCCACTCCCAACAAAAACATGAAGACAGTTTACCCCCATAGTAAAAGCTAGAGTATTTCCGCGTGCTTTCCTTTTCCAATTCTATTATCATTGTCATTTTTTTCTCTTCAAATAAAAAGTTACAGAATAACTTTCACTAGCAAGCAGTGTGGTCGGATAATAAAAGTTGAATGCAGTAGCAGCAGTTGCTTTTCTTTATGTATGTATAATTGTTCTTGTGATGGTGATGACGCTTGCTGATAAAGAGCAATAACAACTATTGTTACACCGCCACCGATGAATGATCATCATAAAAAAAGAATACCTATTTGCTTGGGACTTTCTCTCTTTTTTCTGCCATGATTGCTGGCGATCATCCAACAAAAGAGGAACAGTGAAAGTTGATGGGTAGAAGGAAAAGTAGTATAGACACAAATGAGGCCGCTAAGTCAAGTGAAGATAGTTAGTCATCAGGTGTGCTTAAGTAGAGCAGTGGAGGATAAAGTCATTGTCATACGTCATACACACAAGGCTGTTTTTTTCAAGAGAAGGGAAAAGTTTGCAAAGTTTTTTTGTCATTCATTTAGATCATCGTCATGATCATCAAATCCGGGTTTTGGTTGGTATTGTAGTCAGTGTCATTATCATTAGTGGGTTGATTGGGGGAGATGGTAGCAAGTGATGGGAAGTACCAGAATCAGTGACGCAACGAGACAAGCTGCGAGTGTATGTACACGTTTAGCTGACTAATATGATTTTGTAGGACAGTGGAATTATTACGAAAAACAATGGTCTAAATATAGATCTGCCGTAACAATTTTCCTTAGCTGATAGATGGACATTTAAACATAATAATTTTATGAGCGTAACAAGTGTAATGATATTTATACAAGTGGTGAGCAGTGGTGTATATTAATTTTTTCATACATTTTAACGAGGTTATTTAAAAAATCCTAGACTTTTGTAAAGACATTATTAAAGTTTTGGAGGTTTTCTGTTTCAAAAACTGATGATTTCAAATTTTACTAAAACAGACACATTCCTCCATTTTTAATGTACTGTTGTTTTGAAGGTAAAGATTCAATTATCAATGCAATTTACAAATTTTGATGTCATATATAACGTTTATTTATGTACAGTGAATTTCTGCTCCAACACAGATAGGTGAGAGAACAAATTCGATTCTACGAGCTAACTGTCTGGCTTCAGAAAAAAGATCTAGATTTCACAAATGTATATTATGCACTAGCTAGCACTGAAAAATGTATGTATATTACTCATAACCGTTAAGAAGTAAAAGATAGTTTCCTTTACAAACACATAAGTCATTTCAAAACCACTGAACAACCAATAAAAAACCAATAATAATAAGATTAAAATTTTAGAAATATTTCACTTGCAGAATTTATGCATTAAATTACTGTTATTTTGGCCCATCACAATACAGAATGTATATATGTAGTTCTGAGGAAAGTGAAAGTTGCAGTGAAACATATTTGCGTCACTTTCTTCATCGGTACATTTGTTTGGATATGGGGACAACATCTCGAGAAGCGCATTATCGAATCACCAATATTTAAAGTGCGTAAACCTGTTTTAGTCGGTGAAATCGGATTTCCTTGCATTGAATTTCGTTGAGAGTCGTCCATATGATTTTTGCTCTTTAAATCCGATTGCTTCTTAAATCGATCCGTGTATTCTCATGTTTTTTTTTCTTCAAATATCCACTAGCTAAAAAAACCTGCTTGTCTGCCCCTTTTTGCTTTTATTAAACTAAAGGAAAATATTGCGTTATGTAAGAATGGATAGGAAGAGGATGTAATAATGCTTGGGGCTTTTTCGTGAAGAAAGTAAAAGTTGACATCATAGATGTATATTTCATCATAACAAAAGGCTCAAAAGGAAAGGAGACAGACAACGCGACAAACTTTTGCTCCTTTTTTACATCAGAAAGAATGCATTAAAATGAAACGGAAGACTTGAGATTTGGAATTCGTTTCAGAAATCATAGACACGGCACGGCGGATACAGGTAAGGTGGGCACTATGCACACTTCCTGGATACATGAAGACACAATTTTTCATAGAAATAATCTTGAAGAGAGATAAAAATTGTGGATTCGTAGAAAAAAGCTTATCATTTTCTAACAGAACTAGAGTAGTAAGTGGCAAGAAAAAAACTAGACGGGCGAAATGAAGCTGTCGAAAAGGGATGAACCTGTTAAAATGTAAATATTTCATTTTCCATGTCTGTGGATTTCTTCGAATCAACTTGAAACTCAGTTTCAACCTTACTAACTTTCTTCGGCCTCGTTGCGTAGATCTCTTGCAACCATGTCATTAAGGAAGATGGATTATTTGCTACATTTTCTTCTTCATACTCTACCTGCCTGTCATCTCTTATTTTTTTAGGAGCGTTGACTCACTGAAGAACCAAATGAAATACATATCATGGTGCGAATGGAGCAAGAAATAGAAATGAATATGAAGTCGCATATTCTCAGTATTTTCTTCTTGTGAAACCCATACTGTAAAGTAAAAAGGGATCATCCTCTCAAGCAGATAAAATTGTAATGCACATTTGATTGTGAATCCAAAAGGAAAATCGGCTTAACTCCATTTAAAATATACAACTGCGGCCAATATATCTACCAGTTCAAAATTCCTTTCCTAAGACAAAAACGAATGTTTTTCACTGACTTCCTTCCTAAAACAAGGAGTGATGTGAAGTTATAAATGAATTCGTAAGACTTCGCGGAAATCCAAACCAGAGATCAATCATACATTAATACAAGTAAGAATTCCAAATACGTAACGATATGCTATGATGAAGATTGACAGCTTCATATATCATGGATTTTTTGTCACTGAATTTTTGTCATTGAATTTTTGTTTTCTTGGAAATTAATTCAATTTCAAATGTACAAACTTGTAAGCAGGTTTTCTGAAAGTATTTGATTTAATTTTCTGTTTAACAGTACACATAAAAGTAATTGTACTATGGCCTCCATGACAAACAATAATTTAACCTGATAGGCTATTGCCCTCATAAATCACAACTGACTGCATAGAAAAATATTACAAAATACGATGTCTTTCACGGCTTGTTCACCTTCCTACTTGTACTTGAAATAGAAAGGAACTTGAGCCAAAAAATGGAAACACTCACCATACCATAGCACAGCACGCATAATTGTATTGTATCAACATTATTTGAATGTGTCAGGTCACGGTACAGCATGTATAATGTGAGAAATTTCTCAGCTTAGTAGACCTTCTCAATTCAACAAAAAAAGGAAAAGTACTACCCGGTATTCCGCATGAATGTACCGGAAATTGGACAAAAGGTGCTTTCATTCTTTTTTTGGTACTTGATTTCCATTCTTCTTAAAACATTTTTTGCTTTACAGCTTTACATACTCACTCACACGATACATCAGAGCAAAAAATGTAATGTATGTTTAGTAATGTGTAAAGGAATGACCTTTATTTCGCGTGATGTCCCTTTTCCCTAGTAAAATGCTTTATTCCAGAACTACATATTTCCCAATTCAACATATTTCTCTCTCGTTTTGTATTCAGCAAATGCGATGAATGGCAAATACATATTTATTTCTGTGCCACACAAAAACACAATCCTTTTTGTTAAAAACACCAAAAATGGCAAATGGCATGGTATACAAAGCAAAAGTGAAATTCCTTTCTTCTTGTTTTTGTTTTGCTCTTTTATTCTATTCCAAAAAACCAAACAGAAGTTCTATTCCTCTTTTGTTGTATTAAAATGAAACTTTTTTCTCTTTTAAGTTCTCAAATATATGTGTGTAGGCAAGAGATTCTCAGAGGCACTATGTCTGTACGGCAGACAATTTTTTTCTGTCGTTCCGCATTTCATGAGATTCAGAATATGTCGTTTGTTCTTACAAAAAAGCTTTACTATTTTTCTCAAGAAAAATTTATTATTTCTGGTTGGTATATTTTGTATGTCTTTGAAAACCTAGGAATAGGTGCAATCTTAAACTCGAAGGCTTAACCTAAAAAAGGCATATCACCTACCGACACACACACACGCACGCACACACTACAAGTTAAAGGTACTACCCCAATCCCCCTGTACCTATATAAAAATAAACAGCAGTCAAGTCAGATTTCAACCCCACGGCGCAGTCAAAGCCTTATTTTTAGTGAATGTAAACAGTAATATCGCAATCGCACATGAAGGCTTTTGCTGGGTTCTCTGATAGTTTTTTTTCTATTTTGCTTGCGTGTGTACTTGTGCGTAGTACCTTGACTAGAATGAAAGTTTCACTGAATCCCCAAAAGAGGCAAAGTCAACTTGGCAGTAGTATAAATGGCAGAGAAAGTACAAAGAGTTCGGTGCTCCCTCTCAGCAGCAAACCATTCATGAAACATGCATGTTATTCCAAAAAAAACGAATGTCCTCTAGAAAGAGAGGACGTACTTTTTTGGAAATGGTATAAGCTATACTTTCAAAAAGGGAAAGTACTCACTCAACCTCAGCAGCAAAATAAAAGTTTACATTGAATGGGAATTGTACACTACATACATCATTTATGTAATTTCACAGACTAAAAGTACTTTCTTTCGAGCTATTTTCCTGGTATGAAAACCACATTTGTTGGGGATACAATATTTAACTAGTATGTAGAATATATAGAGTACCCAGAGAGGAAGGTTTGAAGTTGAAGGAAGGATGCGAAGGAACTATTCATAAGGTTGTCGCTGAGTCGAGAAGAAATAGAATAAAATGGGATATGTTCCTGCTGTTGGGAGTTAGGGAAAGGGAACCAAAAAAGTGCGAAGATTGTGACAGGGGGCACAACATTAAGGGAAATGACACTGAAGACAAAAGAATAAAACAAAAAAATCGATACTCGGGTTCAGAATAGACGCATAGTGAAAAGTACATGTAAATTTGTGCAAAACATATAATATATATGAGTATTTATCGATTGCATAAGCGAATAAAATATGCATGTTACATTTTACATACATGTCATCACATCTCAAATTTTTTCAAAGGTTACTTAAAATGAAACCCAACGAATTGACTTCATCGCTTTATTCCCATGTTTTTAGATTCTTTGAGTGGTACTTAGATTTACATGTCGTTTAGCGATTCAAAACAAGCGAGGACCAAAACACTTCACCGAAACTTCTTCACAATTTTTGTAATTGATTTCTGTACTAAAAATAGCTCAGTCTAAGTCAATAACACTTAATATTTACTTTTTGCGCGTTTATATTTTTATTGATACAATATTGTGTATTTATTTCGCAAAGACAAGAACTATGTAGTTGTATAGCTAAACATGTTGTTCATTACATTTTATTGACATGAGTGTATTACTTTCAAGAACTGTTTGACTTGTAGGATATAATGATGAAAGAAAATGAAATTTGAGTTGAATTTACATATATGTTTCACAACTTTTGTGCACACCCAATACCTACTTTTACAAGAACAGGGTAACGACCGTTTAAATCCTCTGGGAGGTTCAAAAGCACAGTGGAAATAAAATAAAGCTGACATAATGATGACTTTACCTGAAAAATGTGTTTTAAAGAAATTATACAGTTTGCGTAAAGTGCACTCCTTTCCTCCTAATCATAAATAATTGATGCGAAAATCCAATTAAGTTTCGCAATAAATATTACAAAATGAATAGGATAAACTTCAGCAATAAAAGCAACGGTGCTAACAGACAAACAATGCATGCCTCTCTCAACAAAGGTCTCAAGACTTTGATGTGATCAATTTATATTACGAAAGTTCCATCAATACACAATAAGTTAAGCGGAAATTTTTTCAATTACAATATTTAGTTTTTGAAGTGACAGTGACTGATAGAGTTTTGTGCATGTCATATTTACCTCGTCGTTTTTCTTTGAATATAACGATATAAGTTTATATGTAAAAGAAAACTTAAAAAGAGTGTTACACAAGATGAGTGACGTGCTGATGACAAATAAATTATTCATACAAGCATAAAAATTGCCGGTGTCGACAACCAATAATCTGACTATAATAGAATACAAGCAGTAAAAGTGCTTGTAATATAAAACAGACATTTTTGAAGACAAAGTTGAATTTGTTAATCCATCTGAAACGCTGTTATTCCTAATATTTCTCACATCGCTTCAAAAGCCATTCAGCCAGATGCAAAAACAACATACGTAGCAATTTGTTATTTTGGAGCTACACATACAAAAAACACATACATCTGTTTTAGTGTTACATACAAAAAAGTAGTCATTTTCAGTGTCATGGTCGGCCATCAACCCTGTCCACTTTAGAGCGATGCGGCTTGTTGTATTGGAGGAGATGGCTACATGTGTAGACGTCACATACACATAGTTTAAAGAGCCATAAAGAAACGTGAACTTTCACTCAAGTATAAGCACAAAAGGTTGTAGATAAAAAGAAGATAAAAGTATGTATTTCAAGTAAATAGATAAGACCAAGCATAAGCTATTATCATGTATGGCTCAATATATACATGTGAGTGACAACGACAACAGATGAAAGTGACGTTTTCATTCATTTTAATACAAACATATTTTACGCTGCAAGTTAATAATAACAAACAAGCTTGAATTCAAAGAAAACAAAAGGGAAGCGTAGAAAAACTCAAAGAAAACGAGTTACGTAACTTTGTTTTCAAAGAATTATCTTGCAGTCAGCTATTATAGTGGAAAGAATGACTTATGCTGACTACATATGACATATGAATGTATGTATGCATTATATTGCATTATGAGTCTTACAGACGGTTGCATACATTCTTAGTTTTTGGTGACAATTAGACGTTCCCGCAATGAAAACAAAACAAAGTACGATGGAGAAAGGATATAGTTAAACTTGTGGGATGTGATGTGGTGTGAAGCGTAAAGTTTCCCGTACGCATTTTGATGTTTGTTTCTTTCTTATGTTCCCAAAAGCAAAACTTCTTTTGCTATTCCACAGGCAGTTTTGAGGTAGTGCACTGGTGTGTGGAGTCGTTTCAAAATAGATGCAACATCAACATCGTCTAGTCTTGACTCACTTGACGGCAATACTTTTTCTTTAAAAAAATATATTCAAGGTTTTCAGAAGAAAAAAGAGAGATAAACCACCAAAGTTTCCACAACTTCCTTCCTTTTTCTCTTTGTGCCTCATTAAAAATTACAATCTCATAAAAACTGAGAAAAGAAAGAAAAAGAAAGTCTCGCTCAACAGCACAACAGCGTATCAGCAAGTCAAGTCAAGTTGAAATTTTTAGTGCGCTGTTTGAGTTGTGATGCGATGTGATGCGCTGTGTGGCAAGTGACTTATGCAGATATACCTATACACGTGGGATAACATGGGGAGAAAAATAAATAAATTTTGATGAAAGAGAAAAACGAAGGAAGTAGGAACGTGCACATGGTGTGGTGTGGTGGTGCTGCAGTCGAATTACAGAGACAAACGTACACATACAAAAGTAAGTACATATGTAAAGACAATTTTATTTACAAAGAAGAAAATGCTTTGCCTGCCTGCCTGCTTTGCTGATTTCACCATCAAAGTGAGGAATGAATATCTCCCAATGTGCTCGTCAAAAAACCTCTAACAACTTGAAAAAGTGAAAGCATGTCTGGGTCTGGTTCTAGGAAAATAGAAAAAAATGTTTCTGGGAAGTTCAAGAATTCATGATGAATGCACCCACATTGCATTCCACTGTTAAACTTTTATGATTATTATATATTTTCCCTTGAAACGCTTTTGAATGGAGAGAAACTCTGTAACAATTACGTAACAATTTTTTTTTTAAGTCTACAGAAATCCTGGACAGACCAACCAGGAATGCAGACAAAAAGCCATATTTCAAATTTTCCACATTTCTGTTACGTACTTTACAAAACTAAGAAGAAAACATGACATTTCGTAGTAAATATATACCAACACAAAAAGAAACTTTTTCAAAGGAACAAAAAACCTGACGGGTATCCGTACATTAAAAGTTATTTGTTTAAAAAAATTCTCAATAAAAAAGGGCACATGAGCAAACGAGCATTGTAAGAAAACTTACATACATTTTTTTGGATGCCACTATACCCGCATTGGTGGATCCCTTTCCAGAATTAACATTTAATGTACACGCACCAGCAACAAGACTAGACACCCAAGAAACACATTCACGCAAAAAACCAACAATCCAAACAAATAAGCATACAACTACCACCCATCCACCCCCGCATGAGAATACTTGAAAATACTCCTTACTATTTCTTCATTTTCTCTTTTTTTTCTTAATTTTTATTTCTCCATACAAATGCCAAATAAAATAGTTTACAAGAAACAAAAAACGCGGAAATAGTATAGCAAGTACGCTTGTTTTTTATACCCTTCTGTCCGTTCCAATATAAAGTATACATATTTTTTTCACGTTCATTTTTTTGTCCCAAGAAGTTTTGCTGAATACAAGCAAACATGTAAAAGTGCGTAATTTATATGTTCAAAAGACGACAGAAAATGATGATGCTGGTTGTTTTCTGTTTGTCTGAGTCTGAAAGGAAGAGTTGTTGCTTCGCATTGCGTTCCGGCTGTGAAACCATGATCATCATAATGTCCTCAACAGAAACAGAGCATACGCAGCACAGTTGATTGCTGCAAACAAAGTGATCATTACTGAGTGTCTACATGTCCCTGCTCAAGTGCGAGTGGTCGGTCTGGGTCCTTCTGTCATTTATATACATTTTTGTTCTTTTTTTACTATTTCCATTTCGTTTTATTCTACGCACAAAACTTTGCTCATTCAGCAAAAAAGCTGCTGCGTTGAGAGAGAGTTACATAATAAGAACTTGTTTTTATGTACGCAACACTAGATAGGGACATGAATTTTTTTCTGTACATTTGTTCGGGAAAAATATAACAATACAGAAAAAGTTTTGCACTAAACATTGCTCGTGTATCTTTGTTTTCACTTTACACATATCTATGTGTTCGCTATGTGTAATTTCTGCATATGCCTGCCAACTGAACAGATAAACAAATGGTTAGTGAAGGGACTAATAAATTGAACAAAGTTGGTGTGAGATGTGGACATGTATTTTTCATGGAAAGTTATTTACTCTTTACTGCTGTCTGTTAAAAAACATCATAAAATAAACATGTTTTATTCTATAATCATCATAATAAACACGTTTACAGGTTTGAAACAATGTTTTTGCATGCATGAATATTTTAGTGTCTCAAAAACCGGACGGTTCGAAGTCTATTTCAGGCAGCCTGGCTGATCATTAGAATATTTTCAATACAAACTTTAAACTTTTCAATTCATTTCTTTGTACGCCTTCTGACTCACGTTTACTGAAAAATAAAAATCTAATCTTATTTTGAACAATTTATTCCTTTTAAGTTTTATTGGAATGGGTGATGTAACAAATAAGGAGTATGTGCGCAGTAAACGCGTCTTTTTTAACGAGCACCGGACACAAACTAAGCGAATTAAATGAAATTCATGAAAAAATCAACTAGGGAGGGAGGCAACCAGAAAATGAAGTACAAAACTATACGGAAGTGGGGAAAGGAAACATTTGAAAAAGTTTAGTTGGATTCCTTCAATTTTAAAAACTTTTCTCCCAGAAATTCAACAACTGAATTTTTTACTAGAATTTTCCTTGGAGAGGGGAAGAAGGAGGAAGTAAAAATGCTACAAATGCTCATGGCGGCTCGTGGGAAGGAGTAAAAAAACTACTGCTCCTACTTCTAAACTATTTATGTTGGATTTTTGGATTGAAAACGTATTAAAGTAGGTTTTTCCCTTCCTATTTTCGACTAAGCCCTTCAGCAGGAAGAAATAAGAGAAATAATTTTTCGGTAAGCAAGTTTGCGTTTACAATTTTTCTATTTCTTTTTTTGACCAACAGAGAAGTAGTAATATAGGAGGAGAAGATGATGAGAGTCTATTCAAGTCGTGTGAGTAGTGTAGGAGGTTATACCAGTAAACTCGTTTTCTTCATTCGTTTCCCCACGGGAGGTCCATTTTGTTATTTGCTTTTATCACAGCACTAAAAAATTCTATAAGTGGTGGTGTTGGCGTTGGCCAGCAAGAAGAAGAATGGATGGTTGATGTCCGGTGTTCAACCTTTTTTTTACTACATACTTTTTTAATATGGTTGGGTTTATACTTGGTAAAGAGGAAAGTAAAAGTTGGAAAATTCTGCTCAAATAAGCGAATTTAAAGTAGGAATATAAGTGTGTTGTAAAAAGGTACATACAAAATAGCTTATTGTGCTACTTTACTGGTACACTCTCCAAACAGAACTCTCATTGTATTGGAAGGAGATGAAGAAGAAACAGGAAATCGAACAAGCAACATAAAAATAGTAATCTCAATTCACAGACGACAGTAGGAACAACACGCCACAATGTTGTATGCGTATGGCTTGTATGAAGTCTTTTTTGCTTCCTGATGTTCATGTTCAGTTTGGAGAAAGAAACCAGACCTTTGGACTTATATGGACTCACTTTATACGCGAAGACGTTCATTTCATTGACAAGTCAAGCTTGTTTGGTATGTCGTCCAGCTTGACTTGATGATGGAGGCAATAGATGCGTCGCACTGACTGTAATAGTAGGGCACTCCTTGTGGGACTTCTTTCCAAATCCAATGAATTACGACAGCAAGCATATTCTGAACTTCGACCAAACCCATTTCACATATATTTGGGGTGCGAAATGGGAGATCAATACTTGAGAAAAATATATTTATGTATATAACGGTAGTTTACAAAACTATAAAGTGGGATAATACCCATGCACATGGGAATTCCATTTTGTGCAGTTTCTGGGAAATGGGCTGCTGTATTGGGTGGTTTCTTTTCTTTCTTTTTGAATTGTTGCATAAAATGTTTTTTTCTTGTAAATAGTGATGGTATGTTGGCAAAAATAATGAAAAGGATTTCAACAGGCAAAAAATGGACAATGGGTGTTATAACACTCTGAGCTCATCTGATGCTGCGTGGGTGACCTGAGTACCTTGAAGCAAGAATGGAAGATTTCCAAATGAACAATGGATGAGAATAAGGAAACATTAAACATATGGACATACATTTGTGTGGGTGTGTACTTGAATGTATGTCATATTGTGTTTTTCCGAGTTAAACCTCACTTCAATTCAAAATACACAGTGCGTGGGCAACGGATGTTTACGAATGTGAATGAAAATACATCTGTCATTAAAAGTTAGGTCAATAATGCATTGTTCAATTGTTTGTCAAAGCCTTTACACTTACAATTAATGCAACGGAAAATTATTATTTATACAGCAGCTGTTTGAATTTATACTCCAGGAATTCGTGAATGAAGAATGAAGACTACGTATACAAATTGAAGCAATCACAACTTTCACCACTTTTATAGAATACTTCTAAAGGAAGTAGCTGAAAAGAAAGACAACACGTTTTCCCGTGGGCTGTATTCTATTTTTCTCCAATTTCATAAAATTTCTCAAATGTAATTTGTTTTGTTAGAGTGACATACCAAGGACTCTCCTTTTCTGAGAAACAATAAGAATAACAGTGAAAATGAATCAAAATGTAACAACGCACGTCACAAAAACAAACGGAAACTGTCACTTCTCACCACAAACTTCCCAATTGTCACAGAATCTTAAGCTTACACATTCATCAAAAAGTAACGCATGAATAAGAACAGACCAAGTGTATACAAGTTTCTTACAAGCTGTGCAGTGTTACTAAAATAATAATGCAGTGATCATAACAATCATTTATTACAAGGTTTAAAACTGGTGACAGTCACTGACGAATGGAATGAAAGCAAGCATGAAAACCACGTCAAAAGAAAAGCATAAATCAAGAATTACTTTTAATAGCACAATATTTTCCATCCATTCATTCAACTCTTTTTAGGTCTAGCCTACTTTTCCATCTCAGGAAGCTTAAAGTTCTACTACCACCACTCCATGTCCTTGATTTGGAAAAGGGAAGATAATTAATATAGGTACATGCATCCCTACAAAAATAATTACTAGTAAACTATACCTATGAATATGCCTGTGTAATAAAGTATATCAATCTATTATTGTAAAAGAACATCTGGTATGTGGTGTGTGCTGCTGCTGCCACTGCTGTTGCAGTATTCAAATGAATCTGTGTCACAGACTCATTCCATTTTCACATCTTTTCTCCAAGACATTGTTCCTCTGACGCTCCTTTCCTTTTATTTCTAATTTCTCTACTTCTGTCTCTCTCTCTCACTGACTGACTCACTCAATAATGAAGCAAAGGAAAGGGAAGCTCCTCCGCCACCAGCAGCATCATGAAATCCCCTTAAAAATTGAAGTCGTAACTCCTGTAACGAATTTCTATTCTCCCAAAATCCCACTTCTTACCACTTTACTTCTCCGCAGAGAAAACCTTAAAGATCCTTGGAAAAAACGAAAACACTTACACAGCAAGGCAGAGAGAGAGAGACTCTGATCTGATGCTGGTGGCATGGTAGTCAGTAGTCTTGTTCTTCATCATCATTTCCAGTTTTAATTCAAATGATCTTATGCACTCACATGATCTGAATATAATGACGCCAACGGCGTGAATGGCACTGATGCTGGGCCTTTGTCTGGATCTGGTTCTGTGGTTTGAATTTCGGTATCCGCTGCGTGTGTTCAACCAAAAGCCACCACCACCAGTAGCATAAAAACTAACACTGTTGTTCATCATCTTCTCTCTGAGACGAGAAAGATAGGAGCATTAAGAAAAGCACCAGGGAAAATGAGATGTGCAAAATCGGGCCGAACCAGCTACGCGACGAGCAAGCCTTATAAGCTAAACAAAAGAGGATCATCATCCTCAGCAGCAGCACATCAGTGAGTGCTGCTGTAGCTGTCTCCGTGTGTGTGAATGTGAATAAGGTGATCATCATGATGAATCAGGTCTGCTGGAGGAGATTTCTAGGTACTATGCATATTATGACAAGGAAGAGAAGATCCCTTAAAGCTTTCAGAAAAGGAGCAAGAGTCCTTGGAGGAGGAAAAGTGTCCCTGTCCCTATGTGAAATAATGATGTGAAGTGAACCAATCTAGAAAATGCATGCCACGCCATGCTATATGCCAGTAGACAATTTGAGAGAGTCATTCCCTTCTACATTCACAAGACAAGAGAGAGAAATGCTGAGTGGTAAGAGAAGAAGAGAAGATGATGATGCCACCAAAATAATAAAAAGGAATTTTGCTGTCTTTAAACTTCATTTGGTTGAGGTGGTGGTGGTTTGATGATGACGACGATGTGGTTGCGTGTATGAACATTTCTAAGGTGTACGTACAGTAGATATACTTTTCTCTAATATGCAAGGTGTACATTGATATACCAAGAAGAGAAATAAAATTTCCTATCTAAAGCACGTACTCTACTGGTTTGACTTGGCTTGAATAATTCAAACTCAACTCTTGCTGCTGGTAGAGACAATATGGTTGGTATGATCATCATCATCAAAATCACAAACTGGTTGAAAGCAATAAGCATGTATGTTAGGCTGTACACCACTACCAACCAATTCCAATTCAGAAAGAGAAAGCAAGCTTACAGAAACTTCCTTCCTTTCAGCTTATTACAAAATTGTTACTTCTTCTTCTGACAATGCTCCATCTCGTACTCAACTAATAATGTAGGAAATTGGAGAAAGTAACCCTGAAAATCTAAAATGCAAAACCTGTCATGTCACACAGGTTTACAAAGCGCCGAGGAATTGAGTAAAATGAGTTGGGTTTCAGGAGAGAGATATATAAAATCAAATACTATTGTTACATAGTTTTTGATGAGTGTAACTGTATTGTATGGAATGAGGGGTACTTGCTACTCTCCTTTAAGGGATTGCATTAAGAAGCTTTGTGGCAAGATTCCTGCTAATTCACCGCCACCACCACTACCATACCATCACCGCCATCAAACCTCACTTGCTTGGCTAGGCTCGGCTCAGACTAAAATATTTTCACTCAAAAAAAGACATGCAGAGAAAGAAGAAAAGGAAACCTTATTTTTTCTTGTGACTTAGTTAGCGAGCAGCAGGTTCTCCATCGTCGCTTCATCGTCTTAATAATAAAATTAGAAAATAATGTAAATGTAGAGGAAAAGCAGACGTTCTACAAAATTTACAACAAGCCATTTCACTTTTATAAGCCTGGAAGAAAGCTTTATATTTTCTTAACACACTTTTCATTACATTGGCAGAGAATAACAGAGAGCATTCATTCTTGATGGAAAGTAGGGTGGTAGGGCTTCATTTCATTCGTTTAAGGTTAAATTATGTTTTGAGGGGAAAATGTAGAGTTGGTTGTATGCAGCACTTAATAATAGGATTCTATTGTGTGTAGGTCAAAGTAGTAAGTAGACATACAAACCCAACAGCATACTCTCAGGTTATTAAGGGTCTTTTATCAAAGAAAATTAGAAAATTCCCTTGCACCAAGGCACTAAACTAGGCTATGCAGAAAAGAATGAAGAAAAAACTGAGTTGTTTCTTAATAATAGATAGGTATGTGCATGGTGTATGATGTATATAAAGTATAAAAACTTAGATTTCAATTTGAAGGAGCTGCGTTCTGTAGCAAGTTGCATACAGTCCCAAGAGAGTGAAAAAAATGCTACACAAAAAAGTCTGCATACTTGCTTTTTCCCGTATTGTGTCTGAGTCTGGGTCTAATTTTTCTCAAGAGTGGCTGCGCAATAGCTTCATTTTCAAAGAAAACTCATCAAAAATCCCAGAAGGGAATCTGGAATGAGACGAGAGAATGAAGGTTTGTAGTAGAGTGAAAAGCAGGTTGGAGATCTGTTGTATAATTTCTATTCTTCAATTTATACAACCACGTAATATGAAATTTAAATATAACACTTGCATTAAAATGTATCTACGTTTAAGTCTACAATGAAATGCAAAACTATACACACGTTGAATAGACAAAAAATACGAAAAAAGTTGTTTCAATTTTCATTCAACTGCGATACAGAAAAGTGGATATTTTTAGACTCATTACGTCAAATATATCCAAGTTCATATTACCGTCACCGTCACCCTAAGTTTTCATTTTCTCTAAAACTACTATTTAGACACCGCCCGCGCTCATAGTATTCCCCTGATAATTAAGGTTTGCAGTGTTGTTGGTAGGAAATTTGACAATGAATAAATTGTGAATAATGACAAGTGACAAAGTATTTAAGTAATATGCATAATCGTCATTTATTTATCATACAGCCATTTTCACGTAGTGTTTCTAATGAAAATGGAAAAAGTACAAAAAATATATATACTAATGACACGTTTCTAATGATTGGGATCATGATGAAGTACAATTTTATGTAGTCATCAATAATGTACACATGTATGATGTAATGGATAGAGTTTGAACTGCTTTGCACAACACTAACAGAATACCTTAAAGATAGATTAGGGTTATGATATGATTACCCCGGACAAACTTTCCTTTTTACTTTGAATTGAAGAGAAGAGTTGATTTTATAATGTAATACTTTTAGTTTTAAAACTCACAGAGTTTTTACTTTGAAAGATCCAACAAGGTTAAAAAGCTCCTTTTTGCTTTTTTTGGGTGTTCGGTTATTTTGCCTACACGCACGCATCCAATATCCATGTTCATGTGTACGTTTCATTTACTCTGCAAATGTGACAGCTTCTCTACTCCAAATTTTTGTTTTTTGCTTAACTAGGCACTATACTCTTAAATGTATTTTTTACCGAATAAAAAACTTTTCTCTCTGTTCGGGAAATGAACCACGGAAATGCAAGTTTACACTTGGCTAGTCAGGCTAACGAAAGCAGTAGTATTCTTATGGCGTGGCGGAACAAAAGCAAAAGAAAAAATGTAAAATGTTGGGTTTGTTCAGTTTTTTGGGTACTTCTCTGATGGGACGAAATTAAATCGAAAACGAAGAGCCAAAGCATTCCCAAACCGAAAGAGCAAAAAAAAATCAGTCAAGTCAAAAAAACAGACCAAGGGAAACATTTTTTCTTTCGATGGAAATACTCAGAAAAAATGTAAAAGTATTTCTATTACTCTTTCCTATCATTTTGTTGGTGTCGTTAGTGTTTTGTTGTTGCGGTAGTTCGGCTGCTTTGCAAAATGTACATTTTTTCTGGGAAGACAGACACAGGCAACAAATTACTTGACTCACGAAACGAAGAGGAATTTGCTTTGCTATATAACATATAACATTTTGAACAGAAAATGGTTGACTTAACGCACAGACAGACAGTTAGTCTAGTCATTGTGGATATTTTCCTTTTTCTGTGTAAAGTCTCAGGGTTTACACAGTATGAAATTGCACAGGACTCTCTTCCATCGGGAATCCACACGGTCTTCACTTTGTCTCGAACTGGTCGTTTGTTTCATTGTGCAAAAGTTTATATTGCAACTTAGGTACATTTTTATAGTGAAATAGTATACAATGCAAAAAGGCTGAAGTGAACGAATCGTTTTGTTCTTCGAAAGAAAGTTTTTTGGTAAACATTTCCACTCATTAGTACCGCACTGTTGTATGTATTATATAAGCTGTGAAGCTGCGCACAGCAGCAGAAGAAGTGGAAAAGCAACTTTTCAAAAGAGTTGTCCTTCTACTTGGCTGAAAAAGAAGAAGCATCAGTTTTGGCGGAAGATCTCTCCAGTGAGTGTGGTTGCAATACTTGTCGACTTGGAAAGGAGGGAATGAAAAGAAAACTTAAAAAGTTAATTTATACTTATTTATATGTTTCTTACAAATACAGATCTGATACATATACATTCATGTATGGATATACTTATTAGAGAAAAAGGAAGACTTTAATAGCTCAAGTTGTACTTTGGGATGTTAAAGGAAGAGAAAGGAAAAAAATGTAACCCTTTTTTGTTTGAACTCCTTCCACTTTATTAAGCATTAGTACCCAACCAAACCAAGTCGTCTTCAAGCTCGTTTAAGAAACCTATTAAATTGAAAGATTTAACTGATTCAGGCAGGTCTAAAATACTTAATATATAGAAAATTGATTACTCCAGAGGAGGAGGAGGAGGCGGAGTACAAGAAAAAGTTGTACTAGAGACGAACAAGGAAACAGGAGAAAACTAAATGAGCGCTATGTAAATTCCAAGTTTTTCTCTGTTATGTCTCTTCTCTGTGTATACTTATTTCATTAATTAAATTTTGTTTCTTGAATTGAGCCAAAAAATAGTTTGAATGAGTTTTAAGTTGGAAATGATGACGATGAAAATGAATGGGCACGCTGAAAATTGAAAACAGCTATTTATACATTACTAAATAAGTATTATAAGAAATCGATTACTACAAAAGTGAAACTTCAGAACATTGCATTTGGGAAAACAGGAGGCAACAAGGCAACAGGAACCATAAACAAAAATAAATTGGACATGATGATAATGATAAAAAAGTAGAAGCGAGTTTGATGCTATGTCCGTGTTCAATGTTCTAATTTACTATTCAGCGGTGCACACCAGAGTAACACCAGGACACCATTATCAGCGGAAATGGAACATGGTTGCGTTGCATGTAGTGAGTAGTGGTTAAATATTGCTTAATAAATTAAAGCATTTTGCCTAATAAGTTGAGTTGATTGTGGTGTTGTGATGATGATGATGCTGATGGTAGGGAAAAGGTATATCGACTATGTGAGTTTGGCCTCCACAGTGCAGTTCAGATCTGCGCTGGTGATACTGATACACATAGAAAGTTAGTGTGACATGCATATTTGGAAATGCAGGGAAGCGAACAAGAAAAAAGTATGTATGTTTATAAAACCCAGCGAGGAAGTGAAATGTTTCCAGGTTTTATTCCGTTTCGGCTTAATTTCCATTTGCAGTTTGCACCATAAATGAGGCATGCCTTTATATATACTTATCGTAATTTTATTTCTGGTTGGAAAAGTAGGGTTGGGGTAGAAATATATATTTAGTTGTTAGTTCTCTTATTCAAAAGTGTCTTGAATAAAGTTTATAGAAATAGAAAACTTTATGAATCGTACGCGTCGTGATCATTGTTGTCTAAATAAAATTCAAGTCAAGTAACAAGTTAGATTTTGATGATGGCATGGTATAGTGCATGATGGCGGTTATGTGATCGTGACGAAAAGTGATAACCATTTTGGTAAAATGTAAAATATCATTTTGACCATTTCTGGAATTTGGAAACTTTTTTTGGGAACTTTCATAACTTCAGCCAAGTCAGTCAGTGTACAAAATTACTGGAATACTAGTTTTTTATTCTACTTTCCTTCTCTCATTTGTTGCAATTCAACAAACGTGCATTTTATCATCATAAAATTTCAGCCTCAAAATTACTCGAACGAATGCAATGAACAGACAGGGGGATCGGTTTCGTTAAATTTTAACCTGGTTTGGTTCCATACATTTTCAATGTATTTATTATTCACTTTCAACGAACTTGTAAACTTCATAAATTGGAACTTCCCCCTCAAATTTCGCCTTCTCCTCATAATTATTATCGTCAATTCCAACTGACTGACTAATATGCATAAATTTAAGCTCATTTGCTTATGTACTTATTTTATTATTATTTTACTTTTTCCGGCCTTACTCTCTCACACTCTCCCCCTTTTTCAACAAGACTTACTACCACTGTACACACGGTGCCTACACACTTCACACTATGATCATAATCATCATCATCAAATCAACATGCCAGATAGACCATGACTGACGTTATTCGTGCATCAACCGTATAAATTCTACTTTCTATTTTGTATCTCTAATTACTTGCTGTTGTTGTGTAAAGTAACAAATCCCTATAACAGCAGCTTTAAAACCATTCTAAGCATTTCTAAGCAGCCACATTCATTAACATGAACCCAACAGCAACAATGACGGTGGTCTTCTCGTAAAGCTTGGTGGAAGGATGTTGATTTTTCCTTTATTTCAAATTTCCTCCATAAAACATTCCCCCTACATGAATCCCTACGTCGTATCGTATCATGCAACTTTCCTAATGGTCATAGACGTCGTCATCAAGAAAATATCATTAGGAAATTTATTCCTTGATATTCTCATGCAATACACGTACAACATCAAGTTATAGATGGACATACTACTCTCATGAATGCATCTACATCTAATATAACACGAGTCCACAATTGACTCTTATTTATTCTGATAGATCAACGAACGAAAAAGTAGCATTCTAAATGAATTCTACACTGCTATGAAGTACTGTGTGCGTGTGGTCGTATCAGAAAAAGATTATCTCTACAAAATCTACTTGCAACTGTCAGTATAAACTTTACCGCCTCAAGTTATCCTCTCGAAATCCAAAATACCACACCGACACCATCCACTCATCAAACTATTTCCAGAAGAGTAATACACAGTCCATTATGGAATGTGTTCCTTTTTTGCCTATCTCCTTTTACTCATTTCACTCATTGATGAAATCTTTCTCTTGTAAAACTCGTTCTCTATCATCAATACATAGTGTAATGGTATACGTGACGAGTGCGTGCTTTCTCTTTTTTTCTGTTTTCTTCTGACTGTCTCTCCACACATATCCATTCCATTTATTTTGTTTTCTGTACGTATAATAGTAGTAGTGCGGTGCAGCTCAAGGGAAAAATGATGATGATCGGCACTATCATCACCATCAGAGGAGGCTTCTGATGATACCATAATCTAAAGTGAAAAAGGGCCATAACAATATATAAAACTGACTGAAAAGGACCCAGCCAGTGAGAGTAGAGTGAGTGACGGAATGTTTTGTGAAAAGGAACAAAAGGAGAGTGAACTGAACCCAACATTCAACATCTAACCCAGCCACTTGAAATAGTAGAGCAGCAACAGTAACCAGAGCAGAGCAAACTGCCTTGCCACAAATAACCAATGGGATGATATTGTTCCCCAACTTTTCCCAAAAAAAGAATATAAAATGTGTGTACCTTTTTTATGTACACGTACCAACTTGCCGCATAAAAGAACATACACCCGCACTCCCATTCAATAGGTATAAAGTAAACTAAATTCAGAGAAGCACTCACACAACCATTGTAGCTTCGGGTATTATTTTATTCTCAATGAACTTTTTTCTTGTTCTTTCAGTGCCGGTACATCAACCAAAAGCCGACAACACGTTTTTTGAATCAACTCCTCTCCTCTGAAATATAGAGAAAGTTTTTCAATGGAATTCATTCGCTTTTTCATTCCTACACATTTTTTGCCATTACCTATATAAAAAAGTGCGTAATGTACACACACTCCACATGGATTACATACTTGATACAACTGTGATGGGATGGGTGATATCAGTCACAACAGACATGACGGTGCCGCATGCCGGACGAAAGAGTAGTATATTATATTATTATATAGTATAGTATATCACAACACAAACACAACTAGATATACTCACATACAGACAACAAAAGCTCTAATGGATGGCCCATTCATTTGGTATTCCATGTGTGTGGAATGGGAAATTTTTTATAAAAGCCTGCAAGAGATATATAGTTAGCATATATGGTTTAGGGGCATTGCTCTTGCACTAAAGTAATAAATACTCTGTACTCTAACGCAGAGTCAGAGTCCATTCTCTCTAGTTTTTATAATAAACAGCTAACCTAAAGCAACCTATATTCACAGAGAAGAAGAAAAAGTTAAAACTTTTTACCCATGTCAGATTTGTACCCATGCCTTGTAACTGACAAAACCTAGAGAACCTTTAAAAGTGCGTAAAATATTTGCTTTCCATTTCCTACAAAGTCAATAACAATCTTTTAGTCAAAAAGTGCGTCCCGCAAACACACACCCTCCTACCAACATTCCAATATTCACCTTATACAGAAAAACTAGATATTCAACTAGAAGTGACAGCGACACCTTTAGCATAGCAAGAAATTGAACAATTTTCCGCAGTGCACATCTTGATATTATATTATGGCATTTTGGGTTCATGGCTCATCATCATTGTTAACCACATTACAAATACCAGGAACAAGATGTGTCTTCTATCTTCTCATAAATGATATGAGCTTTACATGGCTTCGTTTACTAAAAAAATCTAACTTTCACTTGAATAAATTTCTTGCATCTGTAATGCGTGTATGTATGCGTGTTAGAATTCTCTGATATGTAATCATGTAGTAGGTTTCGATGAAAAGTTCTTGAATCGGACTAATAATAAGAAATCGCAATTTTTATCTCGAATAGTCAATTTTTTATTAGCTTACAGCTATTGGTAATCGATAATATACTACATCACGTATTTCATTATCATCATCTAATCTATTTAACACTTATTCTACCCCACTACACTGGATATGTGGAATGGCATTTAAAACAAACATAGTATCAAAATAGCAACTTGCACCACATTGATAATGTACTCCTATGTGTGTTTTGATCAATTGAATTTTAGCACAAATCAGCAACACATCAAAAACCAAATCGGTCATTAAGAAAAACGCAGCCTCACCTTACCAAATTCGTTAGACTAACTTATTTCAAACATTTGTCTAGTATTTCACGCACGGATCCTATTTAGCATTAACTAGCATCCAATTATACACATAACTAGAAAGAACAACCGAATACTTTCGTCTCCATCCAACTACCAACCACCTACGCACTTTTTTATTATTATTTTTTTTACAAAAAAGGACATTCTCCTACTGTTTATGGCATTAATGGTAGCCGAAATAATAGCAAGATTTCATGTCTGGAAAACGAATATAATGCTTGTTTAAATATGCATAGCAAAAAATGAAAAGCTTATTATGTTTCAGTTGACTAGAAAATTAAGTGGATTAACTATTTTGCTCACGCAATGCATCCCAGAAACAAAATGGTGAAGTCGCTTACACACACACTAACATAACCAGCAGTCATACAACCTGCTGCTGCCGCCGCCGCTGTGCTACCCAAGAACACCAACAGCCGAGCCTCATCATAACATTAAATTATCGTTTTCTTCATCCTCACATGCTAAAGGCATCTAGAAAAACTGTTGTACAATAAAATGGTTTTTATTATTATAATTTTCTTCCTGCCAGTGTAACAACCTCTTCTTTAACTTCACTCTTCTAGTCTTGTCGTCG
>JAQFXM010001607.1:0-30624 GCA_034693345.1 Entomobrya multifasciata | reverse complement strand
AGTTGTAAGAACTCATAAATAGTTGTAAGAACTCATAAATAGTTGTAAGTACTCATAAATAGTTGTAAGAACTCATAAATAGTTGTAAGAACTCATAAATAGTTGTAAGTACTCATAAATAGTTGTAAGAACTCATAAATAGTTGTAAGAACTCATAAATAGTTGTAAGTACTCATAAATAGTTGTAAGAACTCATATTACTAAGTTGAGACTTATAAAAACTTAAAAGGATTAAATTCAGTCTTATTTTTTTCATTAGTGCATGTTAGAACTCAAAAGTATTGAATTCAGTCTAATTTCAAAAGTGCATGTTAGAACTCAAAGTAGGTATCGCATGAAGCTAATGACAGTCTATGCAAGTTATACATGTCTTCAATCTATCGTTTATGTAGCTTGTATGTATCTTTGCTTGTCGTTTGTTGTTGAATATAGGAAATGGATCTGCCTAAGCTGCCAGTCAAAATGACTGAAGCTGAAATGCTTAAAATTATCGTTATTCCCAAGAAGGTGCGTGCCAGGGACAAGTTGAAGAAGGCGAAGAAGCGACAAAGGAAGTGGGCAAGTGACCCAACGCATCCGAAGTACATTGCTGCAGTCCAGTCAGGCCTAAAGGCAGCCAAAGAGGTGACGATGAAGAGGTA
Organism: Entomobrya multifasciata; assembly: GCA_034693345.1. Lineage (NCBI taxonomy): Eukaryota > Metazoa > Arthropoda > Collembola > Entomobryomorpha > Entomobryidae > Entomobrya > Entomobrya multifasciata. The sequence goes on along the minus strand of JAQFXM010001607.1, from coordinate 29,983 downwards.
CGACAAGTTTCTCGAAAGTCGCACTGCCAAGGAGAAAGTAGAGGAATCCACACCAGTGCCAAATAATAACAATAACAGTGTGCCAACTTCATCTCCTCAGTCTCAATAAATGATGTTACTTTCTTACAACCTTTTGCTTTGCTCATTTAATTAATTATAATTAGTTAATACTACCGCTATACGCCATAAGCAAATGTCATATGCATAAAAAATTAGTTCGCGCTTTTTTTTACATGCGAGGTCCTTCTTTGCGCCATATCACTGTGTTACCAGCGCTGTAAAGCCGGAGACTAGCCATTTCCGGTATTGTAATTGTGTCATTTAAAATAATGAATAGTCATGCCACAAAATTCGCTCTATTTTTTAGTACTATTCATTTTATTATATTTTTTCTAATCAGTCAATATCATGTCATTTAACATGACCATCCTATTATTTTATTTATTATTCTCTTTTTTTCTGCTAATATTTTTTAGTGTTCTTCGTTCTTAGATATTTTTTGGTGTTTTTTGCATTTGCTCAAAAAATTGGTAATTTGTTCTTTTCATTTTATTTTCTGGCCAACTTCCGGTTCATGGATGCGGGGGTGGGGATGGGTGATTATGTGATTCAAATAACTTTTTGTGTAATGGCAAGAGTGTACAAAACTGTATGAATAGAATTTTGACAAAGATCCATTCTGGATACAGGGGCAGTGGGGATGTGTAAATAAGCTCTCGGGGTAAACTGATACTACTGCTATTATTGCTGCTGCTGCTGCTGCGTGGGTGGATCCACAATGTAGCTCCCTTGCTGCTGCTGCAACACCAACAATCTCTGCCTTTTCTCTTCCATCAGTCTATCCCGATGAGGATGAATGTAATCCTTGGTATTCGGCAGTCCAGGAATTACACAAGCGGCCAAAGCACTCCGATAAATATTCATATCTGTAGCCTCATACCACTCATTAGTCTTCTGATCATAGCACTCCACATTAAACGTGGTCGATGTACCCGTAAATCCTCCAATACAAAATAACAGGTCATCTATCACCTCAATTGCAAAATTACTTCGAGGATTATACATATCCGGAATTGTGGTCCAAGTACTTCATTTCCCCCAAAAAAATCAAAAGAACAAATCAAAACTACTAAATTACTTTTTTAATCCAAATATATTGACAAAAAAAATGAGTTAACATACTTTGTATCCGGATTATATTTTTCCCCACTGCACATTCTACTCACACCATTAAATCCACCCACCACATAAATCTGCTCATTATACGCAATACAGCTAACCCCACTCCTCCGATTTCTCATTGGAAGGATCATAGTCCACTGATTTATTTCCGGATCGTAACACTCACAAGAATTAAGACACTCCACGCCATTGAATCCCCCACAAATGTAAATCACATTTCTCAACGTAGTCGCACTCGCATCACTTCTCTGACAATTCATTGGACAAATCTGACTCCACTGATTTAACTGAGGATCATACCTTTCACAACTATTTTGCCTGTGCTGACCATCATATCCTCCCATCGCATAAATTTTATCCCCATCCAACAGTGCCACGCTTACATAACACCGTCTATTATACATCGGGGCAATATACTTCCAATTTTTGGTCACCGCATCAAAAACTCTACAGCTTGAAAAGTAGTCCACCCCGTCGAATCCTCCAATGACGTATATTTTAAAGCCAATTGCAACAGTTCCATGATAAGCCCGAGGTCCCATTGGATCCACTTCGCTAACTCGAATCCATCTATCAGCTCGGGTATCATAGGTCTCTATAAAGCTTGTGGGAGATCCTCCAGACCATCCTCCAATGGCAAACAGGATTTCATGTGGGATGCGTGGGCGGGCTATACTTGGCGTTGGAATTTCTCCATCTCGTTCCGTGATCACTTCCAAGTCGTAGAGGAATCTCAAAGTTTCAATCACAATTGGCCTGCATCCTTCATTTCCTTGGACGTATGCACTCTCCTTCACCTTCTCCATAAAGTATTGAGTGTCCATAAGACCCGTCCTCACAGTTCGGAGGAGTTCCACAATAAAGCATCGCCTTTTTCCTTCGTCATGCTTTATCCAGCGTATAGCCGCCTCCCAAACCACCTCCTCATTTTTTACATTGAGTTCGTCATCACTAAAAAGGCTTGCCACTTCGGGGAGACTCAAATCTAAAAGTTCTTCAGAAACTTGGGCGATATCCACAAAGTTGCGCATGATATATTGATTGGCGGTGCGTTCTAGGTCGGGGCAAAACCAGTCTTGAGCAAATTTTCGGATGCCGAGGCAGTTTAGCTCTTCCAACTGGTTTTCTATGAATTCACAGCATTTATTACGGATTTTGAGGAGACTCAGGTAATCCGCAGCTTCGAAAATGGGAAGAACGTTGGAATCGGATAACCACATTTCCCGTGTGTAAATAAAGTCAAGAAGGAGACTCAACATTTCCCCGCGGATGTTATAGATAACAATGTCAGTCAGTGGGGAAGGGTGTAAGGGACTGGTGAAAAGAGCCCTTCAGAAAAAAATATTGAAACAATTTGTTAAAATTGTATGCAGGAATTATGATAAAAACACAGCATACACACATTTAGGGGCATACTGAGACTATACTCACTTGAAATAGTCACTCTCATCACTCAACAGTTGCCGATGTATGGGAAACGTGTATCCGTCGGAGGTTCTTAAAGTAGCGTCAGCCAACTTCATATTCCCTCCCCCCGCTACTGCTCCTCCATGTCCGGGGGTAGCTCCTCGAAAAGCATCTCCTCCCACAGATGCCGTAGTAGGAAAAATATCATAAAATTTTGTTGGTAAATTGTGATTGGTGCTGTCAACTTCTCCGTCAACACCATCCACTCCCAATCCACCAGAAGGGGTGGTCATTTTGGTAGTCATTCCGGTAGAGGGTATTATGGGATTGCGGGGGCGGGGGTTTGATGGAAAATTTAGTTCAGCAAAGCGGACCTTCAAATAAATAAATTTTTCGCTGCTTTCAATGGTCTGGATGCTTTTCTATCCAACTTCTTTGAATTGTTGAAATAATTTTCTACTTACGACCGCTGCTAAACATGATGGTCTACCTGATCCTCCTCCAGTACCGCTACCACCACCAGCAGAGGAGGGAGGTGGTGATGACATTGGTTGTTGGGAGGAAACTCCGCCAGCACCAACTCCTCCAGAAGCAGATCCACCCGAAGTCATGAGAGTTTTTGTAGATTGACCCCTTCTATGAGATACTGCTGACTTTTGCTGCTGCTCCACATTCTCTACCGCTGCTGCTACCACTGGGGATGAAGGGGTTGACGCACTACTACCAGCTGCTGCTACTGAGTTTCCTCCAGAAGATAAGACCACCACCCTTGTTGAAAGTTTACCCCCCGCACCACTGCTTGAGCTTCCACTTCCGGATTTCTGTGTTTTTCTTGTTTTACTGCTGCCGTTGTTATTATTATTGTTTGTCTCGTCACTCATCTCAAAGAATCCTCCCTCTTTTTTTATTGCTTTCAACGTAACATAATTACAACTTAATTACGTCACGTGTGCGTGTCAAGAAAGAACAAACAATATTGAGACAGCAGGCCAAAAAACAAAGTTTTCAAACAAATTTACAAAAAACCCAAAAAATAAAAACTTTTAACACTTTTACTCATAGTTAGTTAATTTTGAAAGGAGGCTTATCAAAGAAAAATTATTATATTGTTAAAAAATTCAAAATCAAAACAAAAGGAAAAAATTGCTTGTAAACTAAGCATGCTAATGGGTTATCATGGATGTTGTTTTATGGCTGGAGAAATTTCTATGGCGTTGGGCTGGAAGTCTCCTTTAACCCTCCTCCCCCTTCACCTCATAATTATATGAAAGAATTGAACAGCAAATTCCCTCCAATAATTCAAACCCAAACCAGTTTAATCAATTTTAAAATTTTCTCAATTTATTTTTCAGTTTTCTTGCTTATCATCTCCTCCGTGCTTATCATCAAATAGCATATCATGTATAGTATCTACTTATTCTCCACCTTCATTTACATATTATTTAACAAATTTTTATGCTAATTAGGTATATATTTTTAGAGTAATAGTCTTTAGTACAGTTCACTTTTTTGCTTTTGTTGTCGCCGACATGGCCAAGTTCGCGTATCGCTTGATTTTCATCTTGTAAATCCAATATTTTAAATGACTATACGATAATTATCCATAAATTTGATAAATCTATTCTTAATTTTAGCTAAAATTACAAATTATATGACATGCTTGGTATATTTCAATCAGAATAATGGATGATAAATATCGATTAAAATTTTTTAAACCTTTTCATCAGTTATGTATAGAATTGACAACTTTAAACTAACCTAAAAATATTGCATATCGTAAAATGTTTCTACAATTAACAAACCATCCCCAAAAATATATTGTAATGATAAACTACTTTGGAAAAAATAAATCCTAAAAAATGTTTTATGCCATCAAAAGGACAAAAAATACTTATCACTTTTCACAAAATCAAACATGCATAGTTGCTGAACAGGTGCATTCTCAAAAAAACTCATAGTTAACTAATTACAACAGCTACTATACAACAGCACACGAAATCACGTACACGTTGATAAATAAATCAACAAACAAAACAGGAAAATAGGAAAAAATGGTTCAGAACCAGCTTTACCACACAAACACAATTTAATACAACACAAAAATAATTACACACGTTATTCAACTAATTTATAAAATTAGCTAATGATAATATAAACTGTAATTAGAATTTACTATGTTTTGCTTTTCTTTTACTTTTCCTGAAAAAATATTAAAATTCAAGCTATTGTCCCTGCTGAGGATATCCTTGATGAAACTGGGCTGGATTGAACATTGGAGGCGCTTGTTGGCTTATCTGAAATAAAAAGAAGTTTGTAATTCAGAAAGCTTCCTAATGGCTATACTCTAATTTTACTTAAATATTCATTACATCTTGTTGTGAATTTGGATCATCAGCTAATTGAGTAATTGGAGCTGGAGTCAAGAAACTAACATTTCCTCCATCCATTTCCCCTCCATGTCCTCCAGGCCCTCCTCCAGATGAAGGCATGGGTGGAGGTATAAACATATTTGGAGGAGCGGCTGAAGGATTAGCACCAGGAATTCCTCCCATTGGAGGAATACTATTTGAAGAAGGCGACGTAGCGGGGGTAGGTCCATTTGGATTCAAAACGTCCACGTAACCTTTCAAAGCTTCAAAAAGAATTCATTTCTAAATAACCAATCACATTCGAAAGAGGCGTTTTATAATGATTTAAAACATTTTTATAAATCTTACCTCGTCCCTTTTGTAATTTATACTTGTTTGACGAATTATTATTATTTAAAGTTGTATTGGAAGGCACCCCCATCATATTCCCCATCCCTCCCTGGGACTGTAGTTGAGACGGATTTGGAAGGCTATTTTGTTGTAAGTTGTTATAAGCTGGTTGCTGCTGCTGCGGCGGCTGCTGCTGTTGATATGCACCTCCCATACCACCTGGAGGAGGAGGTGGATTTTGAGGACCATTTGACATTGGCATTTGTGGAGGCGGACGCATCAAATCACTGTCCTTTGGAGGAGGTCCCGCTGGTGCTGTTTCATCTTCCCCATCACCCACCGTGTTCACCCATCTTTTCTGCTTATCATCCCAAACTATCGTGGGATTCTTGTCGTCTGGAAGAATCATTTGGTTTTTGGGTTTCAGCACTTTGAATAAACCGGAAAACCAACCCTTTTCTTGCTGCTGACCACCTCCACCATCCTTTCCTTTTTTCTTGTCATCTTTCTTGGCTGCAGAAGGGGATGACGGTGATGTTGATAAAGGCTGCTGGTTATTTTCAGTCTAGAATAATAATCAAACCATCCAAAATCAAAATTACAGAAGCGCTTCGTTTATCTAATTAGCAAGACATTTAAATAAGAAGCGTGAGTCATAAAAAATAAATTTCACATGCGGACAAATAATAAACCAGTGATATTTTAAAATCGTAATTAAAGTAGTTAAGTTAAAACCAATATCTTAAAATAAGCTGACGAGTTGCACTCACATTCCGTCAGTCAACCAAACCAAAACCTTAAAAATCTCATAATTATTTTTGTAAGACAGTCAGTCAGTGACAAGTGAACTAAAAATTGGATGCCAGTGGATGCATGCAATAAAAATTTGTGCTTGTGTGAAAGAAAACAATAATCATAATTAGTTTTTTTTGTGTGATGCAAACTAAAAATTTAAAAAAGCTAAACAAAAACTTGAAACCAATCCTAAAATTGTCTACTTTTTTTCTTCCACAAATACCTTATTCTCAAAACGTGTATAATGCTGAAGATGATTAGGATATCTGCCCCCATCTTCACCACCATCATTATTCCCACCATTTTCTACACCATTACCATTATCCCCTCCAATTCCCCCTTCTTCATCTTCATCATCTACATCCAAATCCTCATCTTCATCTTCTTCATCCTCCAAAAAATCTTCATGATCTTCACAAGGTTGGTTCACAGTACAGCATTCTTTGTCCACCGGATACGTTTTTCTTCTACCAAATCCCCCACCCACTTGTGACGACGAGGGAACAGTTCTACTCTCTGGAAGATGATTACTACTGATTTGTTGATTGTGCTGCGGTTGTGGTGGTGGCTTCGGCATAGGTTGTTGTGCGGCCGTTGAATTTATATTTCTAATTTGTGCTTTCCTATTTACTAATCTCATTTGTTGCTGTTGTTGTGCTATAGTTTGTACATTAGGCGATGGTAAACGATTGTTTATCTGATGATGACTTATCGGCTCGTCTATTGGATAAGTAGATTTAAACTCTACCTCAAAACCACCAACTCCTCCACATATTCTCCCTTGCCCCTCCAAATCATCTTCTAAATTATCAAATGAGTCCCCACCACCACCACCATTACTGCTACCTCCACCTCCACCCCCTCCATTAACAACACTAACCCCCAACCCTGCCACCTGTTGTCTTTCTCTTTGCCTATTTTTTAATGCACTTTTCAAGTCTATTGGGTCAACTCTATTACCACCCCCTACATTTCTAGCCCTAAGTCCTCCTCCCCCAACATCACCTCCACTAACACTATTACCGTTTTCCTTCACACTTTTATCATGATTATGATTATCACCTTCCACCACCTGGGCTGCGGCTGTTGCTGGTGGCGGATGCGGCGTCGTTTGTTTGGATGCATCTTCTACAAAACGCACCGATTTTTTCTGTGCACTCGTCAACTAATAACGAGGTAGAAAGAAACCCAAAAAACCAATTTATAAAAAATCTCACTCAGCTCAGGTGTCACTCACAATCAATCACACCACATTTAGTAAACTAGCTAACACAGTAATTTTTAGGTTAATTAAGATTAATTTGTTAAAAATAGCAGCAGCACACTCAATCCAAAACATTTAATGCAAACGCACACAAAACAGCATTCACCACGCACTCTCAATTTTTCTCCAGTCAAGTCAGTTCAAACATTCGTTTTATTGAATATAAACCCATGGCCATGCTAAAACATTCAAAAGTCTGAAATAAAACAAATTACTCATTTTACCTTGACAGGTGAGCTGTTGTGATTTGGTGGCTGCTGCTGTTGTTGTTGGTATTGATTTCCTTTGGAATAGTCATGACCTCCGGTTGGGCCAGTACCAGTGGAAGGTTGGTCGTAGGGACTGTACCAGTTATTATTATTGATTGTTGTAGTATTTCCAGTATTTCCTCCGGCGTTCGTAAACTTGTCTGAAAAATTAAAGTATCACATTTTATGTTTAAACTCATTTAAAGTTGAAATCATTGTTTAAATAGTCAACTTTATCATGTAATTTATCTTACCACCACCGCCATATCCACCCATCCCAATGGAATTTGATCCATCCACCACAGGCTGCTGTTGCTGCTGCTGATATCCACCTCCTACAGCAGTCTGCTCACCTCCCCCATACATTTGTGATGGATCATACATGGATTGTTGCTGCTGCTGCTGCTGTTGAGGTGGATTCTGCTGTGGCTGGCTTAAATGCAATCCTCCATTCATCATTGGCTGCTGCTGTTGTTGTTGCTGACTAACACCCCAACTGTTACTATCTTGCTGAACTTCCTGTCCTCCCCCATATCCCCCCATTTCATTTAAGGCACCATCTACTTGCTGCTGCTGTTGTTGGTTGATTGCACTTTGCCCTTGATCCTGCCCCTGTCCCGTGGACAACTGCTGACCTGAGTTAGGATCATAAAAATTGGGAGCACTTGTTTGCGGCAACTCTCCTCCTCCACCAATCGCCGGCGGCACTGAGCTTGAATATAAAGCCTGTTGACTTTGTTGACTTGTAGCGTAGCTCGGTGCATACTCCTGATTACTTATGTATCCCCCCGAACTACTATCATTTTCCCCCAACATACTCACTCTCCGCACCACATCTTCTCCTCCCTCCCCCATCGCCATTCTCCTCAATTCATCCACCCACGTCTGAGCCGCCGTTCCATTTTCATCTGCAGCCGCAATCCTTTCCGCAATATTGAGAGTGTTCACACACAAACTGATAAGCTCTTGATCAGAGTCCTCCCCAACACCAAAATTTCCCCCACCTCCAATCTTTGATTGTTTCAAAACCTTCGTAATTTCCTCACAATAAGCAAGTGCCTCCTCTACAAAACCATAGCTCACAAGCCTCCTTCCATACTCCAGCTTACTCTGAAGGAAACTCACTCCCAACGAAAATCCTGGATCTGCAAGTTTTCTCGCAAATTCATAAACTTCCGTCATTTGCGTCGCCTCCAACACATTTTTACTTTCTTTGCTGTATCCTAAAAGTGTTCCTAGTCTACTTTGTTTGCTAAATTCCTCCAAGCCCATTAAATAGCAGAATTGAGCAGCAAACACGTGATTTCTACTGTGCAGCGTATCTCCCAGTGTCAAAATCGCCCTCCTTTCCACATCCGGTTTATATCCAGAATTACTCAAAAGCATGGCCAAATGAGGCTTCCAATCACCAAAAGTCATCGACCCTGCCGAGCTACTTTCATCTGCTTCCATCACATCCCCACAATTTGTCACGGAGGCTGGCTGCTTACCACACATAATATGATATAAAGTCTGTAACGGGCTGTGAAGAGGAATTCCATTCGCAAATCTCGCTAAAACATGGCCGTAACTTCTTTCATCCATTTTACTCGCAAAAAATAAGGCGTGACCCCAAAGACCATTGTCCATAGCGAATTCCAAAGCGTCTTTTTTATGACCTTCTAACAAATGCGAACAAAACTCTTCCACTAATTTATTCTCGTCACGTGGAGGAGCTGTGGGAGGAGGTGGAGGTAGCTTTTGAGAGGTAGAATCCTCTTCCCCTCCGGACGATGCACCTTCTCCTTCCTCCTTTTCTACTCCAGAATTACCATCCTCACCTCCATCCATTGAAGTACCATCACTTCCTTCCACAATGGAGTCCCTGTTGTTTATGACCTGCTGTTGTTGTTCCTCTAAAATTTGGAGGGCTGCAGCGCGTCGTTCCTGTCCCTCTTGTTTTTGTTGCTGAACTGTGGTCAAAAGGAGTTCAGCGATGTCGCTGCCAACCACCATCTATTAAAATTGTTTTATTAAATCATTAAATATATATATTTTTTTAAATTCCATCTTAATCTTAGCTTTTTTTGAAAAAAATTATCCTAAAGCTTACCCCATTTTGCCTAAGCATCAGCATCAAAAATTCCCAAAGTAAAACATAATTATTTCGATCAACTTGAGCAGGATTAGAACGAGCTTCCTTGATCTTTCGCTTGCAGAATTGGATAACCGTTGATTTATGAGTTAATTGCCTATAAACATTTAACATTTAAAACATTACTACCAGTTCATATAACCTCATTTATGACTATGACTTTTTCCTTATTTTTTGATTTATTAGCTTACTGAGTTAATGGCCCCGGAAACCCTTCCATCTCCCTAAACTCCGGCAAATGCCCCACCAACTGCCTCATCTTGACAAACTCAAGCACCTGCTGCTGCGCTCCCCCATTCCTTATCCTTATCATATGCCCCAACGGCGTCATCGTAGCTATACAGTGAAAAGTGCTAAACTTCATTGGAGTCGTTCTTCCCCTCGGCGGTGGCGTTGCTTCTCTACTAATCGGTTGAAATCCAAATCTACTATCAACTCCCCCACCACCTCCCGGGGGATATCTATCCATACCGTATCCTCCCTGCATATCTTGAGGATATCCCCCATAAATATCCCTTTGCACCATTGCAGGATAAGGTTCACCTATTGTTGAGCTTCTACCAGACTGAGTTTCCCCTCTACCACTTCCCCCACTTCCATCTCCCCCCGGGGGATGCTGCTGTTGATATTGGCTATTGAGTGTAGAATTTAATGGATGGTGGAAACTACTGTTGCTTATTTGACCAAGTAAATTTAGATTAGACATGTCAGCAGTTAAAGAGTTTACTCCTCCCCCACCACCAGGTGCTCCATCTCCATCAAAGTCATCCTCCGGAGGTGGCAGTGTACCGTTTACTGAAGCACGTCCAGAAGAATGGGGTCTGGGATGATGGTGAGAATGACCTCTGGAAATGGATGAGTTATTGTGAGGCAGTGACGCGTAATCTAATAAGCTGTCGTTTGGATGATGATGATGGCGCTCTCGGTATGGGTCACCATTCACCGAACTTCGAGCTAATCATAAAAAAAGATATTAATTATAATTAAGTTTAATATATACATTTATTATTAGAGTTAGTAGGGCAAAGAAAAAACAGCATCATGCACATTAGTCCATCATGCAAAACTAACTTGATTCTTTTCTGGATCTACCATATCTTGCAGGTAAAGTTTGTGAAGAGCCTGGGCCTCCCATCGGAGGAAATCCTGGAATGGGTACATCAATTGTTGGAAACTGATATCTTCTTGGATTACTCCTATAAGCTTCATACTTCTTATACCATTCCCTGTAATACGTGGGATTCTGCACTCGAAGCACTTGAAGTCTTGCCGACAGCTCTGCCTGGGAAAAGGAAGGTTGCTGAGGCTGTGGTTGGGGTTGAGGTGCCATCATTCCTGGATATCCACCATATGGATTAAAAGGGGAGGGATACATGGGTGCCATTCCCATTGGTGCATAACCACCAGGATATCCTCCAGGTGCCATCATCATTGCCATTTGACCGGCCATTGCAGCAGCATAAGGACCTGCAGGACCTGAAGGCATTTGCATTGCTGGAGCTCCTCCATAAGAAGTAGGTTGACCTCTGGAGGGATCGTAAGGGTCGTAGGAGGAAGCTGCTCCCACTCCAACTCCCAAAGGTGTATTAGGTACACCTTGAGAAGATACCACTGACTGATTAAGATTATGAGAGACAACTTGTTGATGTGGAGTTTGAGAGGGGGGAGGTGGATGTGGATGAGGTTGCTGTTGATTTTGAAGAGGTTGACTAACTCCCCCCACACCTCCTCCTCCTCCTCCACCACCACCACCAATGGCTGCAGAGGGAGTAATCGAAGAAGCAGGTGGATTCTGAGGGGCTGTACCACCCGGTCCAGTTCCCAATATTTGGGGGGCGGGCGCTCCAGCACCCAAAAATCTTAGTGAATTCACTTCCTGTCCATCTCCATCTATTCTTGGCTCATTATCATCTGTTGTTCCACCAACTCCCCCGGAGGGAGCAGGTATATTACTGGATGAGTACAGTTCAGCCATTATAATTTCAATTTAAAAATAAAAAATGTCCAAACTAAAATTATATAACACTTTTGTAAACTAACTCATCACTTTATCATCATCACACTCCCATCTTTCTCATTTTAGACTAATAATTAATCATAAATAAATAATTAATTAAAATCGACCACTACAACTTGATATTTTTGATATGACCTCCTTTTTTTAGCTTTTTATTCAGCTGTACAACATTTTTTAAAGAAATAGCTAAACATTGTAAATCTGTAAAGCTGGCCTAACATATTAAATACATATTAATTAGTTATCTTAATTTTAAAAAACACATTTCAAATTTGAATTGTACCACAGGTGAAAATTAACTTATAAATTTACTAATCATCTGCTTCCGCTTTTACTTGCCGTTTCAACTTGTTTTGAATTAAAAAATTGAATAAATTATCTTATCATTTAAATCTAAACTAAACTTAATTACAGTTTAAATCCAAGCACACAATTTTTTATAACAAATTATTTCTTAACCAGCTGTCCTCTGGCCTTGTGTGCAATGCAAGCAGTTAAGTTGGTTGCCGTCGTCGTCCCCTCAGCAGAAAAAAAAACATTTTCAGAAGATTCAGATCACCTCACCACTTTCCCCATTTAAAAAACTACTGACTGTACACAGAAAAGACAGACAAGAAGGGAGAATTTATAGAAATAGACAGGCTGGTTAGGTTTTATAGTGCTTGCACTGCACTGCTGTTAAAGTATGTGTGTACTACTGATTTGGCAAATTGTGGTGATGATGATGAGGATGATTTTGATTTGAAGCAGATAAGACAAGTCAACAAGACGGCTGGGCTGCTATTTGGCAGGTTGGCACTTTGGCAAGTCAAGTGAACAGAGAGAGAACATGAACATACGAAGAGATGAATAGAAGTATGTGGTATGTTGATGGTAGAGCAAATACTAAAAAAGTATGTGGCAAATAAGTACGGTAGACAGACTGTATGTTTGTAACGGTGTAAAGAAGTAATGTGTCATCGTGTTTTAATAAATAAAAATTGTATTTTTGAAATTTGAATTTTATTTTAGATATTTTATTGTATGCTCAAGTAAGCCATTGTCAACAATAAACAAATCAAGATTAATTAATTAGTTTTCGAATTCTGCGCAGAATATTTAAAATTAAACTTTAATTATTTTTAGAAAAATTATCTTTTGAATTTTATAGAAGTTAGATTAATTTTTTGAATTTTTTAAATGAGAAAAAATGAATTAAAATTCAAAAATTTATATTCATAACCCATTCCTAAATGTTGAAGGTTTGGTTCATTTCCGGCATTTTACCGACTAACAGACACTCTTGATATCCCACAGAAGTTTCCCTTTAGTACCGCGCTCCTTACACGCCATCCATTCATCCCAACTTTCTACCTAACAAAATGCAAAGTACATTTTTAACCCTTTCCTTTCATCGGAATTTTCTTTTTGCTATGCACTTGCTTTACACACAGTAGTGTCAGTGTCAGTGTGAGTACCGAGGTTTTTTAAATGTAGCAAGGTATCTACTTTTTTACTAGAGCATAACAATAGGGAAATCCCAACAATGCAATAAACACACACACATCGACATTCTCTTCATCAAACAATACAACAAACAGTACACAGTAAGTCGACGTGTCTTACTTTTTTAACCGACTCGTCGTGTCCTTCTTACAGATTAAAAAAGTAATTCCTACTAAAAAACATACTCAGTAACTACCTATCTTACAACGTTAATTACGATTCACCGACAAATTCAGTACTCAGTTCAGACATTCAGTCAGTTCAGTTAACAGCTCGGCTCTAGTTCTGTCAGTTTTTTTTATCTCACTTCAACTCAACTTGGCCAATAACCAACGTCAGCTGATTTGGGGAAAGGGTTTAATGTGCACCCAGTTCAAAAAATCCATTTTTAGCCAAATATCCTTTCCATTTTTTTTCACTCTTCTTGTGATCTCATCTTGTCGTCATTATCGTTGCATTGGATTGGAAAGAGGTACACCCCCACAAACACAAGCTTGTGAAGTAAAGAGAAGGCGAGGTTCATAATCATCAATATATTTTTTTGTTAGCCAAATGGACATAAGAAAGTGGATAAACATTTAAATCATTTGACTTGTGTGATTGATTGGAAAAGTGTGTGGTGTGTGGTTTGGTTAGGCAGTAAAATAATTTAATGAGTGCAAAAGTGTGATAATTATGATGAAGCATTGATAACAAAGGTAATAAACATATTTTTTTATGGTTTTATTGTTTGGTTGAATGATTAAGTTGTGAGATATTTAGTTGGGATATTTAATGGCTGGAGAATTTTAATGGAAAATTTAAATGGTGAAATTAATTGTTTGTTTGGTTTGTAGGAATTTTTGGTAGAGGATTTTTAGAGTGACGTTTTTGGTTGTGTGTTGGGTGGATAGTTGAAAGGAGGAGGAGGATTTTTTGGGAAGGAAAGGACTGGAGAGTATTATTTTAAACTTAATTGGGGTTTAAGTTTAGTACAACAGATAATTAAAAATGCAAAGTCCAACGGGTGGAATGGGGGATGGTTATGGAGGAGCTGGGGGTGGAATGGGTGAGGTTCCTCAGGAGGAGCAACCTTGGTATGTCAAGTATGGGCTTAGAGCGCTTGGAACTGCTGCTGGAGGATGTGAGTTGAAATAAATATGATATGAGCAGTTTTCATTTATATATAATTAATTGGTGTGATTAAACTTAACTTTGTTTTTTGGATTTTATATTTTGTTGGGATTTATAGTGGCCATGTTCTTCGGTCTATTTAGCTTACTCTTTAGCGTCTTCTCGCCAACATGTATTGTTTTCAGTGTTTGGCAAATGTAAGTCAATTTTGGTTACGATTACGACAACATTTTTGTAGTGAGTTAATTAGGGTTTTAAGCAGTTAAGTAAATGTGTATTTAAATTGGTATTCAGATTATGCGGCTTTGTGGTGGTGACAATCGAGTCCCCTTGTTGTTGTGTGTTTGTCGAGCATGTCAACAAAATCACGGAAATTGTGGAACGAAAGCCTTTGTGGATTAAGGCGGCTGTATATGTCATGTAAGTTTATGAACATTTTTTTTTTGCAAAACATTTTATTAAGCTTTTAAATGTATTTCAATTTTGTAATGTAATGATTAATTTTTTGGTAATTTTTCAGTGCACCCATCCCATCAATCATCTTCTGCTTTGGAGCAAACACCTTCCTCGGTTCTGGGGCTATCATTGGAACAGGGATCGTATACGGAATGGTGTCTCTAGGAAAGAAGTAAGCTACTCCCTCTAAATATTTAACTGTTTTAGACTTTAAATCTATCCTATCCATTTTTAATAATACTTCAAGACTTTCAAACTAAAGTTAAACCTGAAAATCTCCCTTTAAAAATACAAGTCTATGCCTTAAGCAAGCTATATGGGACTTCAGCTTTGCTTTGGAATCAAAAAAGCAAATTTTTATTCATTTTTTGTACAAAAAATTTCCATTCTTTCGCTTGTCACAAATATCCCTTTTCAAATTTTTGTAGGACTGTGAAACAAGTCATGCGTGAAAAGCGTGATGAGTGTGTAAACTCATTAGTCAAACATAATCCAATCGTGAAAACTCACGACAGTCTGAATAGTCATCAATCTCGTGACTCAGTTGATGATTCTGCGCTTTAGTCCAAACAAAATATATAATACTTTTGTGGTGCATACATACCTATCTAATGCACTATACTAAAACTTTTATCTAATGGATCGGATGACGCAACCAAAAAAAACTGATAGTGATAACTCTCCTTATCTACTTATCTTGACATTGACTTTGTGATTAATGTGGCTATCTACCTATCTCTCTGTCTACTTTTCTAATAAATTTTTAACATTTCCCAAAAAAAAAACTTTTGGCTTATCCCTTAAAATATACATATCAAGTATACATTCGCTTGGTTTTTGTTTCTAAAACGAAATTCTCTCTAAATCTGTTTTTCTCTCACTTGACTTGGAATACTCTAATTGATGACATGTCATGACCAAATAATATTTTAGGTACTTTTAACACTAAATTCACTAATTTAAGTAATTGGGAAAATTAACGGATAATTAACATGGTTGTTTGTGTGTTTTTTGTATTTTTGTCTGTCTGTCTCTGTTCTCTCGCCCTCTTCTTCTCTCTCTCGCTACTTTACTAATAAAATTATTGTCTAAAGAGCACCGCGGGAGGTGATGCTCGCCGCTGCAGCTTCTTTGGGTGGTGGTGCCGCTACACAAATGGCAGGTGGCATGATGGGTGGAAGTGGTAGCGCTAATAAAGATCTCCAAACTAACCAGCAACACCAAAGTTTGGTCGACGATCCGGAAATTTGGGGCTCACAAACTTACTAATCAACTTTTCAAAAAAAAAACAAAGCCATCTTACTAACTCTCCTTTTAAAAATATAAATTCCCATCATCATCACTCACACCACCCACGCAAGTGTTCGTTCAAAAAAATAAGCAAAAGAAAAAACATTTGCTCTTCGAAAAATAAAAAAGGAAAAATATATATGTATCAATCAATCAAGTTTTCTATCCCTTTTATTTTTTTCAGGGCTTAATAGCCTATTTCTTGAGAACATTTATTTTTTCAAAAAATAGTTTTTATTTTCTTCACATTATTTCGTTTCTCTAAAAAAATGAAGAATATATCATAATAGACTTCCTCCATCAAATTTTTTTTAGGGAATAAAAGAGAAAGCTTAAAAAATTTAAGAAAAATGGTCGTAGTAAAAATAGG
Organism: Entomobrya multifasciata; assembly: GCA_034693345.1. Lineage (NCBI taxonomy): Eukaryota > Metazoa > Arthropoda > Collembola > Entomobryomorpha > Entomobryidae > Entomobrya > Entomobrya multifasciata. The sequence continues at coordinate 13,523 of JAQFXM010001607.1, read as the reverse complement.
CATATAAATTATAAAAACAAGTTTTTTAGAATGGGAAAATAATAATTAATATTTAGGGACACTTAAAAACAAATAAATAGAGTCGATTTTTATAGTGGACAAAAAACAAATAAAGTCATTATCCAAAAAATATTTTAGGTAGAATTACAATTACAGTAAATTACACTACTTTTAAAGCTTAAAAATTAAGGTAAAATATTTAAACTTGACTAAAAGTCAAAAAATATTATATAGGAGAAATTTTTAACATTTTAACTTGCTTTTTTAACTGGTTAAAAATTTTACCATATTTTTGTCTGAAAACTGCCAGTCAGCCTATTTATTATTTGGGAATGCCAAAATTTGCCATTTGTTTTTCTGTTTATGATTTTTTATGATTTTATTTTTTTCTATCTACCTATCTTTCTCCTTCAGAGCAACTCGGGAAGAAATGGCCCGTAACGCGCAAACAGTTTTCCCCGCCGCCATGGGTAAAAATCCTTACGAGCCTCAAGTCAACTCGACAACTTCGCCACCACCTCATCAATACCAGCCATCATCCTCTGGTGGAGGTCCTCCATACTCTTCAAAACCAATAGTGACCTCTCCATTAACAGGCTACGTTGATCCCATACAATCTTCGGCTGCTCAATGGGCGGCACAATCAGCTACAGCGACATTTGAGCCACCACCAAGTTACCATCAAGCAAGTCAGCAGCAGCAGCAAGCGACTTCACCCCAAAGGCCTGTTGGCTGGGATCAAAGTTTTGTTCAGGGTGAAACGGATGCGGTTCATAATTCACAGCAGCAGCCAAGGGATCCCTTTAGTAATCCATTTCAGTAAAAACAAGTTGGATTTGGATGTATGATGGATTAAAAAATTGACTTGAAGATTTTTGAAGGACTGATTATTTTGAAGTGTATTTACCCCCCGAAAAAAACTTGATTTTTTTGAATTGAAAAAATATATTGATTGTATTTGTCATGTGTATAAAAAATGAATAATGAATTAAAAATGCATCTTAATTATTAACTTGTTCACTTTTTTCATAGTCAATTAAGTTAAATGGTTTTTTTGTAAATAGTTCAAAATATTTTTACTACTTTATTTACATAATTTACTAAGTTATTTTTACAACTTACAAAAATGTAATCTTAAAATTCCAAATGTTTAGAGTAGCGTAGTTAATTATGATTTTAGTTTGATTACTATTTTTGTAAGTTTGAAAACAAGTTTGTTCTGAAGAAAGGTAAATGTGTGAAGTGTGGATAGGAAATATTTTGATTTTATCAGCTTGAAAATTTGTTTTTGTCACCTCACCACTCAACTTACTATGCAAATGATGTACTTTTGTGATATTCTTTATTATATTTTTTCGTTGTTCTCATCATCTCCTATTAATAAGGCATATAAAATACATACATATATATATTTAAGCAGTTTAATTGTAATTAGTTAAAATATGCAGTGTAACGTATATACCAAGCTAATTAGTTTTCTTTTTAATAAAACTTTGGTTAAAAGATAAATATGTTTTTTGGTTCACCTATCAAATTTGTTTTGGTAAAAAGTAAACCTTTTGGGGATTTAAGAAAATGCATACAAATATAATAATATGCATTTTGGTAGCTGTAAGGTAAACTATTCCAATAAATATTACACTGTCAACTGTAATTTAAGTAATTAATAATTTTTAACTAAAAGTTAAGAGAGAGAAAAGAAATAAAAACAAAAGTTGATAGTCTGCTCATATATTATACAGTACTGGACTTTAAATTTACTTGTAAAATTAGTAATGTTTATGGTGTGAGACGGTGAAAGATTTATAGATAAACTTGCTAAAATATTATGATGGATGATAAGTGGTTGATAAGCTATAAGAAAAAATAAGTCCACAAGAAATATTTCAAAAAAAATATTTGTGTATTTTCAAATTTCAATTTTACGATATCATTAAAAAGGTAATAATTTAAAGCAGACAAACAAAATAAGTAAATTTTCCGAATAGTTTTCTCAGTTAAATTTGTAGGAAAAAAATATTTAACTAAAATATGCATACAAATTTGATTGTGAATCACTGATTTATTTAGTGATAAACTTATTAAAAACAGGAAGCAAAGCGGAAGAACAAGTTTTAAAAAACTAACTCAACTTAAAAAAATACATCATCAAAAAGTCAAAAAAGATAATATCAAATTCATACATAATTCAAGAAAAAACAAACATAAATAACTTATAATTACCTAACTGAATGTACAGAATTATTATAAAATCAGTTATCTTGTAAAACTTTAAAACAAATCATCATTAAAAAACAATCAATCATCAAAAAATATTCATAAAAGAATATAAAAAAATGGATATTTTAGAAAAGTTAAAGTTAACTATATAAGTTGATGAAGACGATCAAGTTAATAAAAAATATATAATTAACTTGTGTATGAGTTAATGGCAAAAATACAAATTTTAAGATTTGGTAGAAAGTTGGTGAAAAATATGATGATGAGTGTGTATGTAAATAAATAAATGTGTAGTGTGCATTTTTAATAAAAAATGGAATAAGAAAAACATGCATAAAATAACTTTGACGAAGAAATAAAAGTTTGAGCAAAGTTTTAATCTTAATTATATTCACTGGAAATCATTTTAATTATTCATCATAGTTAAATTACAAATTTTCTTGTTGATTTTTAAATCAAATCCAAATGTTGACGCGAAAGAAAGATTAAAATTTAAAAAAAAACTGTTATTTTCAACGGGTCTTTAACTAGTTAACTTTTTAACCATTTCATAAATCAGTTAGTAAAGTATTAAGATTAAAATTAAACGTGTGAAATTTCACACGCTCTTATTCTCATTTCATAAATAAATCAATTTTTTCACCTTGAAGATTTCATTCAAACTATTTTACATGCTAACTTGCAATTGGGATTGATTGCGTAATTTGTAATTGGGTTCATCAACATCATTAATCATCAATTAATCTAGTTCTTTAATGGTGCTTGCGATGTCGCGATGCGATGTCATTTCATTTTGATAAGTAGAAAGTGAAAGGGTTGAGTCGTTGAGTGAGTCAACAAGCAAAGCAGGAAGACATTCCAGAAAATTACGCAGCAGCTTCGTTCATCGTTGGTTCCCTGCAGCTGACTCTCAGCAAAACAGGCAGACAGGTAGAAGAACATCTCAATTCATTCTATCAACCACCCACGCATATACGCAACATGCACACCAGCAAAAACAACAACACGCAAAATGTTTTTAAAGTGCATGTTTTGTTTTTCTTAAATGTGTAATTTTTCAAGTCAGTATTTTACTACGCAATTTAGTTTAAATTCTAGGTATTAGTTTAACTAATCGTAAACAAGTAGAGAACTTAAATCGCTTGGACTTATGCTGTTGTGCTGTGTGGGTTTGATAGATAAATATAAAGTGAAATTTCAATTTTTCTCGTCGTTTGATAAACTGAAGGTAAGAAAGTTTTTTTATGCACCTAAAAATTCGTTTAATGGATGTTAAACAATTAGTTGTTCTACTTTGTAAATACTCTTGTTTTAATGATTTTGGGTAGAGCTTGGATGATACTTTTTCCTCGAAGTCCATTTAAAGTTATTCACCAAAAATGATGGAAGACTGACTGAGTATTGGAAGAAAATTATGAAGATGTTAATCAAGAAACGAAAGTCAATTAGTTAATTTTAGTTGGCTTCAGTTCTGACGAGATTAGATTCGGTGGTTCTGTTAAATTAAAGGACAAAAAACTAGGGGGACAATTTCTTTGGGCAAATTCCAAAAAAAATCAGTTTCCAACCATTTTTGTCGCATTCAACGGATGCACGAGGGGTCTAAGAAGATGGATAGTTAGGATACTGTAAATGTAAGTTAAACAAAACCATTGAATAGTAAACAATGGAATTTTTGTGACGAATGATGGTAACCTTTTGTGTTGAATGTATTTTCAGATGCGCATCTGCTTTAATCATCTATTTGAGATTTTTAGTCAGCCTGAGCCAAAATTATCCAGTCAATTCAATTAACTAGTTAACTTTTAGCGTAATTTAGTTCGAAAGTAAATATTTGTGATAAATATATTTCAAGAAAAGTAAGTTACCATACAACTATTTAAAAATGTTTCTCCCAAATTAAAATTTACCCTCGGACCATATCGTTATCATTACCTAACTTACTAACTACTTGTCAATAACTAATTTCAGTGCCTTCTCTCTTATCAACAACAGCAATCACCGATGCTGTAGCCGCCTTCTACGGCTTATTAAACGAGACAATGCTGTACTTTGACACTAACTCTAATGTAAGTGGAGCCGATGACTTTACAACAAGATACTTGGGAGATCAGGTGAGAAGCTTATCAATTTATACTACAACTACATCCCTTATCTTATCAACTATTGATAAGCATCGTCCTGTAAATATTAGAAATTCAACCGTGATTTATAATTACAATACTGGTTCACAACGCAAGCTCAAAAGCAAAATTGCTGACCTATATCATTACAATAATTAGAATTTAATTGCTCAATTAATTCAAAATGGATACCAATTATATTAACAATTTCCAGGTAATTCTCGGCACAACATTCCTCGCCATTGCTTTTGGCATCCTCATCTCAATTTTCTTTTGGCGTCGTCACCGCCTCCAAAAGCAGCTCATCTCCTCCACCTCATCAGCCTCCAAAACCCGTTTCCGGAAGCGTGACAAAGTGCTCTTCTATGGCCGGAAAATGCTCCGCAAAGTCAAAACATTTTCCAGTAGCGCCAACAAGCGAAAGCGCATTCTCACCAAAATCACCAAGAAACTCCTCCACCTGAAAAACACCGGCACAGACGCCAAGCCATCCTTACAACTGCATGTCTTGGAACCCGCCGCAGAATACTTACAAGAAGACGTCACCAACAAAGGTGACAAATATCTTCCCCCCGAGGTCACCTACATGTTGCAAAGTATCCGCATGTTTGGCATTTTCGAGAAACCCTTATTTCTCGAACTTTGCAAACATATGGAAACAGTACAAGTGAGGGCGGGACAGTATCTTTTCCGCATTGGCGACGCAGATGAAAACTTTTACGTAGTTCAGAGTGGGCGTCTCAATGTTTTCATTACTGAACTGGATGGAACCACAATCACTTTAAAGTTGGTGAAGGAGGGTGACTCCATAGCCAGTTTACTTAGTTTTACTGATGTCCTCACCGGACATCCCCAGCCATTCAAGACTGTAAGTGCGCAGGCCCTTGAAGACAGTATAGTGCTCAAGTTACCTGTGCAAGCTTTCCAAGAAGTTTTTGAAAAGTATCCCGAGACATTTGTCAGGGTCATTCAGATTATTATGGTGAGATTAAATAGAGTCACATTTACAGCCTTACATCAGCATTTGGGACTGAGTCATGAGCTAGTTCAGACATCCGTGGGAGGTGGGGGTGGAAGGAGGAAGATGCAACAGCAGCAGCAACAAGGTCAGCAGGTGTCCCCTGTGAGAAGAAACACTGTTCATCATTTACCTCCAGGGGAGTTGAATAGCCAAACACCTGATTTATTGGATAGCGATACTACGCCTACAAATATAACTGCAAATTTCCAATTTGGTGGAGATCAAGACCATCCATCTAGTGCCTCTCTTCTTCGGAAAAGGAATAGCATTCCCGTCCAAATTGGAATTCAGTATCCTTCCAGCGCTGCAAGCTCGGGTGGCAGTTTTGGAGAAACTTTTGCTGGGGAACCGCATTCAACTCACCCCTTAGGTCATGGTGGTGTCCACGCTCAGTCCCATCAATCCCATCCTCATCACGTATCCACCTGCGACCTCGACTCTGATGCACTTTTAAGACAAGCTATTCAAGCATTCCGAATAAATCTTGGTCTCGACTCGGACACCCTTCTTAAAGATATTATCCACCTGAAAGACATTCCTGCCGGTGCTTACCTCGTCAAAGAAGACTGCTCCCAACCACATCCCCCTTCCTCCGATCTAGGCCTTGTGTTCGTTCTCTCCGGGCTTCTCACCTTAACACAACGGGAAAACAATGACCGTGACGCCTTAATGTTCAACGCTCATCCCGGAGAATTCGTGGGAGCCCTTGCAGTCCTCACTGGAGAACCCTCCATATTCACAATCCGTGCCAAGCACCACACCCGAGTAGGCTTCATGTCAGCCTCATCATTCTACACTTTGATGGCCAACCAACCAAAAATTGTGTTGCATGTTGCCCATATCGTTGTCAAGCGTCTCTCCCCATTTGTACGTCAAATCGACTTTTCCATGGACTGGATCTTCTTGGAAGGGGGCAGAGCACTGTACCGTCAGGGCGACGAAAGTGACTGCACTTATATCGTGTTATCTGGACGTTTGCGTTCAGTTATCACCAGACCTGATGGTAAAAAACAGTTGGTCGGTGAACACGGTCGAGGGGACCTTGTCGGTATAGTGGAGACACTTACAAGTTATCCGAGAAGTACGACAGTGATGGCTGTGAGGGATACTGAACTAGCTAAATTACCTGAAGGACTCCTCAACGCTATTAAGTTGAAGTATCCAGTAGTGCTCACAAAGTTAATACAGTTATTAGGGCATCGGATTTTAGGATCTTGGCAGCAAGGACCTACTGGAGTATCCACCCCGAAATTGGCTCAAGAGAGTAAACCAAGTCATGTAAATTTTTCAACGGTTGCTGTTCTTGCCGTTACGGATGACGTGCCCTTATCTGCTTTCACCTTTGAACTGATTCATAGCCTTACTAATATAGGTCATTCTTTACGATTGACGTCGGATTATATGAAGCAGTTGTTGGGCCACTCCATTATGGATAGTGCGAATGAATATAAATTGAACAATTGGTTGGCTCAGCAAGAGGATAAGCATAGAATTGTGCTTTATCAGTGTGATAACACGTTGACTGTGTGGACGCAAAGATGTATAAGACAAGCAGACTGTATTTTGATAGTAGGATTGGGAGAAAATGATGGATCGATTGGGAAGGTGGAAAAGCAATTGGAGCATTTGGCTGTGAGGACGCAAAAGGAGTTGGTGCTTTTGCACAAGGAGGGAAGTAGACCAAAGGACACTGCTGTGTGGTTGAATGCAAGAGCTTGGTGTAGTAGTCATCATCATTTGCAGTGTCCAAAAAGAATGTTCTCGAGGAAGGCTAGGGGTGTTGGTGGAATTGGTGGTGGGAGTGGAGGGGGACTGCAGGGACAGGGTCATTCGGATTACTATGAACAAGTGGTTATGAAGACGGAGCCAAATATTCATTCCGACTTTTCAAGGTTGGCGAGATGGTTGACGGGGACGAGTGTTGGGTTGGTTTTGGGGGGAGGTGGAGCTAGAGGAGCGGCGCATGTGGGTATGCTGAAGGCTATTCAGGAGGCGGGGATACCGGTGGATATGGTTGGAGGTGTGAGTATTGGGGCTTTTATGAGTGGGTTGTATGCGATGGAAAGGAATATTGTGAGTGTGACTCAGAAGGCGAGAGAATGGAGTAAGGTAAGGGACCTTAGAAAGATCAAAGGTTATTAAAAATGGATGTTAAATAGGAAGTTAATTAATTTTTGTATTTTATGTAAATAGAAAATGACGCAATGGTGGCGCCAAGCTCTGGATCTCACTTATCCTGTGACAAGCATGTTCTCTGGGGCGGGTTTTAATCAGACGCTGAAGGACACCTTTGGGGATACACAGATTGAAGACCTTTGGCTGCCTTACTTTAATATTACAACGGATATTACAAGTAGTGCTATGCGAGTGCACACACATGGTATGTACAAGAACTCTCCTATATGATTGGAAACTTTTAGTTATTTTGCATGTCAAACTTTAATCGCTTTTGTATGGCAAGAACACTTTTATGAAAAATTAATCATTAGTGGTTTTACAATTTTAAATAATGGCTCACTTAATATTATGGAAGATTCAAGTTTTTATTATTAACCCTAATTAATTATCGTTTTAAAATTTTATGCTATAAATTCAAGTACATTTCTTGATGTAAAATTTATTTTTGCTACGTTTATTGTGCGGCGGCGCCACTGGTTTTTTTAGGATCTCTGTGGAGGTATACTCGTGCAAGTATGTCGCTGAGTGGGTACATGCCCCCACTTTGTGACCCGAACGATGGGCATTTACTCTTAGATGGGGGTTATGTCTGTAATTTGCCGTGTATGTTGAATATATTATGAAGCATTTTCCAATTTTAAAAAAGTTTTACGGCTACAGATACAATTTTGATTCATTAAAAATGATTCGGTGGTATACAGAAAGGTGTAAATTAGATTTTAGCTTATTGTAGAACAAATTATATAACATAATTGGATAAGATGTGAGTCAATTTTTAAAATTAAGTATTATTGCTTATGCATTTTCGCTAGTTTTTTTTCGTTTTTAAATGTCCTTTTTCTGTCTATTTAAAAATACACACTTTTTTGGGAGGGGGATCGGGGGAATTTTTGGGTTAAATGATTAGTTGATCAGTTTCCAGTTTAATTTTCGTTAATTTTTTAAGAAAGGTAAACTGTTTTTGGAGTATTTCGAAAAAGAAAATATTTTTTGGAATTTTTCTTTCCTTTTTGGTTTGGAATAGGAGAGCTGTGGTTCTATTGCCGGGCGTCCATGAGTATAGCTGGCGTGTTTCCACCGTAAGTGTCCACCAATAACAATGGGAGAACATCGTCTTCGAAAATTAATTGACTCACAAATGATAATGATTAGCTTACTATGTGTAAATGTAGTAGTTAATTTGAGAAATAGGTAGTTAGATTTTAAAAAACTAGAGATTAAATATTTACTTTTATGTTTTTGTATTCACATCGTAAAACAGCTTGTGTGATCGAGAAGACGGACATTTACTATTAGACGGCGTATACTCCGATTTAATTGGAGGTTAGGCTTCTTTAAAATTCTTATAATTTAAAAACCGAATCATTAAAAATGAAGTTGTATCTGGCAACTGTAAAAAAATATGGAGAAGTTTTTAAAAGGGTTCTGTAATTAATAAGTTGCTTGTGATTAATCGATTTTTAGCGGATGTTATGAGAGCACACGGTGCCCGGTACATATTAGCCGTGGACGTTGGCTCTCAAGATGAAACTGACTTTACCAATTACGGCGACTCTCTATCTGGCTGGTGGCTTCTGTGGCAAAAGTGGACCAGTGCTTTTCGATCGACTGCAGTAAAAGTTCCTAATTTACCGGATATTCAAAGTAGACTGGCGTATGTGTCATGTGTACGGCAACTGGAGGAAGTGAAGAACAGTGGATATTGCCATTATATTAGACCACCAATTGATAAATACAAGACTCTACAGTTTGGAAGCTTTGATGAGATTAAGGATGTGGGATACAATCATGGGAAGACGTATTTCGATGGAATGATGAAAGGTGGTGGTGGTATTTTGCAGATTGGAGGAAATTGGGGAGTGCAAAGTGGTGGAGGTCAGGGAGGTAGTGGAGGGGATCATCATCCTCATCATCAAATTGTACAAAGGACAGGAAGCTCGACATCTTTGGGAGGAGGAAGGGATCAGGCTAAGAAGCATTTTCAGCAGGGAACTGGAAGAATGGGAAGGCCGATTAGTGGGTCTTACAATTTTACGGATTTGGCACAGTTGGTGGTTCAGGTTAGGAGGGGTCCACAGTTTCCCGGGGATGAGGATGATGAGGAAGACTACAGTGAGTATGAGGAAGATATTCCGGAAGGATATCAGAGTGAGCAAAGTTTGGAATATATTCATCAGGGAAATGGTAGTGGTGGAGTAAGTGGAAGAACAATTAAACAGGATAAATTTTGAAAATTTACAGTATCCAGAAAATTATTCTAATTTATGGGTTTTGTTTAATAGGCTAGTGGTGATCTTCAAAATGAGACACAAATTACCTCATCACCTTCCAATCAAGACGCCGATGGAGGAGAAAAAGCTGGCTCGTGTTCAGAAAACGAGGCCGACTCTTGTTGTTAAACTGTATGAATTTCTGAGATAAAATATTCCCACCACCCACGCACACGCATCTTTCGAAAATAAGTAAACCTTTATTATTCTTTCTGCTCAGCAAATAGTTCAATCAATCAGTTATAAGCTATACTTTTGCTTGTACAATTTAGTAAAATATAAAACAAAAATTAAGATTATACCTTCGTGAAATTTTGCGGAGCTTTTGATATTTAAATGAAATAAAAAAATGAATTGATAGTTTTGATAAATAAAAATCAGAAAGTAATTGATATTTTTTTTATTTATTGCCCATGTCTTATTGTTGTTTATAAAGTTCACACTTAGCGTTCATAAACTCATTTAACACCAATGACATCTCTGCGTACGCAACGCAGCAGTATTGCAGAAATACTTCAGTCGGACGTGACGTCTGCATAACGCATTGTTCTTTAGTTTTAATTGACTACTTGATTGGATTGTAAATGCTGATATGATTTTAGACGAAGGTAGAATAACTGTGCAAGTTAATTAATGAATAACATGTTGAATAACTGGCATTTCTGTAAATAAAATGGTGAGGAGTAGACTAGGGAAAAGGAAAAAATGGAGCGTACATTTACATATCATGGAGGGTGAATCATCTTCCGTAGTAAAGTTAGTAGTAATTGTGATAATGGTATTGGTGACAAGTGTAAATTGTGGGGATAATTCAGAATCCATGTCAGCAGCAAGTGACGGTGGTGAACAAGGCGTGCAGACAGGAACAAAATCTTACAGCTACAGCACACAAACGAACAACGGTGTACCTCAAAGTCCGGCTGGAACGCAAGTGAACATGGGATCACCGCCTCAAAGTCAGACTGGAACACAAGCGCACATGGGATCATCGCCTCAAAGTCAAACTGTGACACAAGTGAACATGGCAGCACCTCAAAATCCGGCTGGAACACAAGTAAACATGGGATCGCCTCAAAGCGCGGCTGGATCACAAGCAAGAGTTTCAGCTAATGCTCCAAGTATTAAAATTACTGGTAGTGCGCCACGAGTTAGTATGTCAAGTAATCAGAATCAGCTATCAGCAAACGATGCGCAGGGCCAAACCCTTTACATGCCAAATCAGCGATATTACGTGGCCAGACAAGGACAACCAAGTTTTCAAGGCGGAACAAGTTTTATGCCTACTGCACAAGGAAATTTCATGAACAGTATGCCAAATTTCTTCTCAGGAGGCCAAACAGCAAATTTTATGCCGGGTCAAGGTGGTGGTAATATGTTCGGTGCGATGAATGGTATGTCAAGTAATATGTTTGGTGGTGGCGCAAACGCTATTAATAGTGGAGCAAGTCAACTTCTTGGTGGGGCCGCAAATGGTGCAGGGAGTCAGCTACTTAGTTCTTTTCCTGCTATGGCGAGTAATGTTGCTAATGGTGCTGGAAATAATATGGCTGGAGCAGGTGCTAGTGCTCTGGGAGCTGCAGCGAATGGCGCTCAAAGTACCGGAAGTAGTATGGCTGGAACAGGAATGAGTGCGCTTGGTGCTGCAGCAAATAATGCTCAAGGTGCTGGAAGTGCGTTTGCCAATTCAGGAATGGGTCAACTTGGTGCTGCAGCAAATAACATTCAAGGTGGCTCAAATATTTTTGGTGGAACAGGAATGGGGGCTCTTGGCAATGTTGCGAGTAGTGTTCAAGGTGCAGCTTTAAATGCAGCTGGTGGTGGAAGCTCTCTTCCCAATCCAGCAAATTTACTTATGGGTCAATCAGCAAATTTTTTACCTAGTGGTGGTGGCATGATGGCAGGTTCGAAAGATTGAATGACTGATTTAAAACTTTATTTAAGGTGCTAACATTATTTCGTCAGTTTATTAAGTCCCTAACATAACATGATAGCGTAGTTTGATAGCATTTAAATTATATGAACTGTATGATAGCATAGTCCAATTACAAAAAAAAACGTTGTAAATATAACTTATTTATTGATACTAATAATATTTTGAACTATTTTTCTAACTTTATATTAGTAAGAATTCTATTTATTTCAAAATTGAACTTTAGCATGAAAATTTTCATACTTTCACTCTTTTCATGCAACTACACAAGATAGTAATATAAATAGCTCTGATTTACAACTTGAGACAATACAGTAATAAATTTTGACAGCCAGTTTATTTTCTTCATTGAATACCAACGTGGGTTTTTAGGCCTTTGCAAAAAAAATCGATAAGAATTTACATATTTACCCGAAATAATAGAATCTTTGGATTATCTTTTATTTTCAAAGGTCCAGCAAATTTACTCTCAAGCCAAACAGCTAATTTTGACCCAGGTCAAGCAAGTGTGGGTGGAAGCACAGGAAATCTTTTATCAGACACAACTGCAAATTTCATGCCAGGTGCAAATATCATCTCAGGCAATTCGATCCCAAACCCAGCAAATTTAATGTCAGGTGCAGGAAATTTAATGCCTTCGTCCGGAAATTTAATGTCAGGTGTAGGAAATTTAATGCCTTCGTCTGGAAATCTAATGTCAGATGCCACAAATTTAATGCCTTCGTCCGGAAATCTTATGTCAGGTGCCACAAATTTATTACCAGCCTCAGGAAATTTTATGTCATCTTCAGGAGATTTAATGTCAGGTGCATCAAATTTAATGCCGGCTTCAGGAAATCTTATGTCGGGTGCAGGAAATTTAATGCCTGCGTCCGGAAATCTAATGTCAGGTGCCACAAATTTAATGCCTTCGTCTGGAAATCTAATGTCAGGTGCAGGAAATTTAATGCCTTCGTCTGGAAATCTTATGTCAGATGCCACAAATTTAATGCCTTCGTCCGGAAATCTAATGTCAGGTGCCACAAATTTATTGCCAGCCTCAGGAAATTTTATGTCATCTTCAGGAGATTTAATGTCAGGTACATCGAATTTCATGCCAGCAGGAAATCTAATGTCAGGTGCATCAAACTTCATGCCAGCAGGAAATCTGATGTCAGGTACATCAAATTTAATGCCTGCGTCCGGTAATCTAATGTCAGGTACTGGAAACCTAATGCCATCAGTAGCAAATCTAATGCCACCTTCTGGAAATGTATTAGCAGCGCCAGCAACTTACTTCCAGAGTCAAGCTCAAGGTTCACATTTTTTACAAGAGCACATTCATTCCATGCTTCAATCTTGGTGATTTTTAAAAATTTGATTGGTTTTACTAGAAATCCCACAGAGAAGTGATGTTACAGTTGCAACATCTAAAAACCCTCAAGAGACTACCGTTCATCATCATCACTACTACACACTACCACCGCCACCACCTTCACCCAAAGAGGAAAGAACACCGCCACCACCACTGCCTCCGCCTACCCAAAAAAAGAAAAACAAATCCAAATCATTAAAATCAGACACTCCACCTGCTCCTCCACCACCTCCTCCTCCAAAAAAGGCTACTCGTCCTCCACCCCCACCTCCGACAAAGCCACCACCACCTCCTCCCCCACCCGCTCCTCCAGCGGAATCGACTCCTCCCCCACCCCCTCCTTCAACAGAATCACCTCCACCACCTCCTCCTAAGAAAGCACGTCGACCCACACCTCGTCCTTTAACAGACGTACCTCCACCCGCTC